>JAEIIH010024964.1:0-21910 GCA_018904745.1 Drosophila orosa
TGTTTTGATATTTTAGTTTGTTTATTGTTGTAATAATAATAATGTGTAAAGTTATTCTTAAAAGAGAACCCTCTTACTTAGAATATTATACACAAAATACCTAGTTTCTTGTTTGCCCGGAAATTCCCCTAATGAGAAAAACTAATCATAAAATGTTACTTTTCCCCGAGATTTAGGGAAGCCATTTTAGCATTTCTCGCAGTGCCTTTTCAGGCTCTTCTTGAACCTTTGTTGGCTACTTGCTCAGACTTGCCGTTCTGTGGAAGGAAACTTAATGCTGCATTTACGGCTGCTGATGTCTGCTGCTGCCTGTCGACGTTGTCTGTCGATAAGGTCGATTTCGAGTGGAACATTTTCCGCAAAATCATAAACACATTTGGCCAGCAACTGATTACCTAATCTGAAGGACTAGACCTTACCCAGCTAGGTACCGTTTTACCTGGCTGCACCCAAAGGTACAGTCACAGTTGGCCAAGGAAAACCAGAGGTAAAGACTACCTAAACGAGGAAAAGGGTACTCAGGGCAAGGTACAGGTAGTGAAGGGACACAGCCCGCCGAGCTATATAAGGTGATCGCTGGATGGGCATCATTCATTCCGTCGATGTTCTTCCACAGCAATAGTCAGCCCTGAATCGTCGTCCGTCGAGAGTGTGCGTTTTGCTTCTGTGATAGCTAGACCCAGTGCCAAGTGTGACCAGGAGAAGGATGTTGTTCCTGGCGCCGCGCAAACATTTGTTTGCCACCAACCTGATCATCCTGCTAATGATCTATGTGATGCGTAAGTGCCTGCAGCTCTTCTGCATCATCGAGAACCGTGCCGTCCACCCGGAGGAGGAGGAGGACAAGAAGCAGCATGAGGTTGTGAAGGAGCGTCGGCGCCGCGGCGGCTTCAAGATCATCCCCGATGCCATGCACCAGAGCATGCACGGCTTTGGTTACGGCGAGGGTCACTATCAGATCTTTGTGGAGAAGAAGGAGCGCAATCTGCCCACCAAATCGCGCCTCAACGCGGCCACAGCCGAAGTCAAGCTGAATCCCAATTAGATGCATGACTTTGCACCCAAAAGAAAACACTGACACCTCTTGGGATGTCAAGGACAATGAGCCAATTGAGCTAGCCATAAAAATAACCCACAACCCCTAAAACAACCCCACACATATCCATGTCTTCTTCAATAGATTTTAAAAATAATAATTAATTGTATGCCTCAAGTACTCCCCTTTTTTGTAACCCACAAAAGCACATTCTTGGCCATTAATAAAAAAAGCATAAAAATATGTCGGTTTTTCATTTAATGTATTTCCTTTGAAGGAGAACAATATTATTCCACCAGAAAATTTCAAATCTGTTTAGCTTTAAATTGAGGTTTTATTTTCTCTCTAAAACCAACAATTGAAAATTGTTTTCCTTCTTCTTTGCTCAATTTTTTACCCATTTTCTATTGATTTCGGATGTATATTTTGCCATTTTTATAACCAAACAAAATCCTATTAACAGAAAATAATATTTTCCTTGTCCTCGCTTTGATTGATTGTCCCTTTGCCGTAGGCTGTGAAAATGCCATGTGATCTGCAACTTTTCCGCTTACTTGGATTTCCTTTCCTGGTCTTGGACTTGCCGCCCCGAGAGGCTGAAACAGATTTCATGCCACTTGAAAAATTATCTCGCTCTGATCGCGTGGGTGTTGCAGCAACATTAAATGGCGCCAAATTTATCACAAAGTAGCTGAACGCACATGGAGCTCTGGAAATCCTCAGGGGGAGGAAAATGTGGTGCAAAGGCAGCGACAGCGGATGTGCCAACAACAATGCCAGGCAATATGCTTCCAGTAATTTGCAAATACTCTTGCCGAATAAAAGAACAAATGTGGAGGGGTATATGGTTTTTTTAAATGTATAATTTATGTGGACTTATTAGGATTAAGTAATTAAAAATTAGCTTTAAATGTAGAGGAACTGTGATTTTTGTTTTTATTACCCTTTAAAAACTTTAATTACTATTTGAAGCCTAAAACATGGAACTAATTTATTGTAAAGAATATAATTTACGAAAAATAATTAGATTTAATCAATTACATTATTATATTAGCCACTTAGTAATTTTTAAAGTTCCTAAGCTCCTGTCACATATTCTCTCTTATTTATTATTTATTTTCATTACTTTATCCTTATTATATACAGTATCTCCCAAAGATTACAAGAATTCACAAGATTTGGCAACTACCTTTCTATTTTCCTTTTGTGTTAGAGCATTTCCAGGTCGCCGCTAATGCTGACCCACTTCCATTGTTCGGCATTGGCCAAGATAAGGAAGACGGAACTGGCAGAGCTCTTTCTGGCTTGAGCGCAGCAATTGTTAGCAAATCTATCATCATCATGTTCTTAAGCACGTGTCGCTGTCCCTTTTGCGCCCTAGTCCTGTCTCTTTCTATCCCTGTCTCTTTATTTTCCTATCTCTTTCTTTTCCTATCTCTATAGCATATAGCTGACTGTATGTGTGTGTGTGTGAAGAGTGTGCAATATTTTCTGCATTGTATTATAAATGAAGGGAAATTTTTAGTTGTAAGCTGCATCAGCCCTCGAGCTGCATATAAATTATTCCACCAAATCCGAAACCCCTGCCGCTGCTCGCCGCACATGTCGCCATTATAATCGTGATTGTTATTGCTGTAATTCTAATTCCATAACTATGTGGCTGTCATTACGCATACGCCATGTGGAGCAGCCACATCACCCATCCGCCATGTGGAACGTGCAGTAGCAGTAGCAGCAGTAGCTGTTGATGTGTAAAAATGGAATGTCAGTCGGATAAACGCCCACAGACATCCTGGCCATAATGAGGTGGCTGTGCGCTCCGAGAATAACCCCTTTATGCCCAATATCGCTGGACTTTATCCCTTTTTTGCTCTATTTTTTACATCTTTTTTTTTTGTGCTGGCACCCGCATAAAACGTTAAGCTCTCATGTAAATCATGTCGCTATTGTTACTCTCATAGTTTTTGTTCGCTGCTGGACTCATTATAATTAACAATTTATAAAGCGTTAATCCACACTCACACGCAAACGCTAACTCCTGTTACACACAAACACAGCTTTTACAGATAGGAAAAATATTTGGTGGTTCTAGGAAATTAAGGAGTGATAATATTATTAGTAAACTAATCAATTAGTGATATTTACAAGTTGAATTTATAATTTAAATCTTTATTAATAACGTTAAAAATGTTCTTAACCCTTTAATATAAATTTTCTATATGTATTGCTGTGTTTTTCTCTCAGTATACAATATCCATTGACGGTAATTTGCCAAGGCAGCCAAAAGAGCATGTTCAGCAACAGCTCTGGCAAAATCCAGACAAACAAACAAGTCAGGGGCGCAGCAGTGGCTGGGGAGGAGGGGCTCGGCTGAGTGTGAGTAAGCAGCATCCATTCGCTGTTAAGCAGCTTTCAGCTCTCGTCCTCCTTTTTTTTTTGTTTCCTTTTTGCGACGCCGCCCCTCGCCTGGCCCGCCTAACTGCTTCCACTGGCACGTCGCGCGCATTAAGAAGATGAGCTGCATTTTTCATGCATGTGAAGTTGAGATTGCAGCTGCTCATTTCATTTTGGCCTGGCTTTCAGCAGAAGCTTCGCATCCTTGGTGGATCCCACTGCGGCTTCATCCGCATCATGGCAGCGGCTTCTTGGGTAAGGAGGGGGCATCATCATCATCATCCCGCTCGCCATTCAGCGTCATTTGTATTAATTGCCCAAGCATTTTGCTCTGTGCAATGATACCGAAAATGTGGGGGGACCTGCACCGCAGTTTTCCTCCGTTTTCATTTGGCATTTTCCTTAATGCGCCACATAGCTTTCTGTTGGCTTTTCTCGCAGAAATGAGCTCTGGAGAGTTGTTGAAATGAAAATAGAATTTCGGGGCACCCCAAAGTCATTGATAGTTATTGGTAAACCCTCAAGCCAAAGATTTATCGAAAAATTTAACTCGTATTCCTTTAGATTTTGTAAAAATAATATCTTAAGCGACTTTAACTAGTAATAAAGTTCCCATAAATATCCTTAAATGTCACGCTTTGCCACTCTGTTCTCAACGTATTTCCCGTCCGGTTTTCGAACAAACAAATTGCCAATTTAGCAGTTTGGCCAACAGTTTGACAGCCACTGGCTCAATGCGGGTTAAGCCGACAACAGACTTTTATGGACGCTCAATTAGTGGCTCAATCGAGGGGGAAAAGAACCAGAGCCATGCGCGCGTTCGATTGAATTTTATTGAGTCTTTAATTGATGCCATGCATGTGGTTGGGATTTCGGATTGCAGCTGCCCGAAACAATGGTAACTATTGCAGTGGAAATTCCAACGAAACTCGTTCGCAGTGCAAGGATAATAAGGATAATTAGCCAAGCGGAGGAAGCCCGGCACTGAACGAGGCATGTAAATGATTTACAAAATGACAGGAAATTGCCTACTTCCGACTCTCTTCCCAAACAATCCCTCGCTGACAGTGGCTTGAGGCAGTGATGACGGCGGAAAAACAAAGGAAACCATTTGAAAACCGCTCAGCACTGAATGAGGCAATTAAGCAAGGCTAATGAAGCTCCCCAAAAAGAATTCTCTGTACAATTTTAAATGCAAACAAAAAACAAACACGAATGCAGCCACACAAAATCCAAATAAAATCCAATTGCAAATGGTACAAAAAAATAAATAACGCTGGCGAATAAATTTTAATCAAATTGCCAAGCGAGGCAAAAAGAGGTAGCGATCACCGCTTAATAAATAAATATTCGATTTTAAATCAACCCAAATGAAGGACAACAATATAGGGGGAGCAACAAAGGGAAATTAAAATGGGATTTCGTGAAATTATCGAGGGTCGTAAATACAATAAAAATACGCAATTTAAAATGTGCCCGAATATGCGTATATGTACATATATTTATTATTTTAAGCGGATTTCCAAGTCGGCAAATGTGTGGCCACAAAAAGACACACACAGAAACCAAAGTCCATTGGTGTGGCTTATAAATAAAGTAATTAAATTAAATAAAGCATTGGTCGATCCCAGCATCCATCATGTGTCAATAAATGCCACAAGAATCCAATGCTCCTCCACTTGACATTAAATATTAAAAGTCAATTAAGTTGAACTAATATTGAAAAATATATTTTCTCAAATCTATTTCCCAGATTTTACGGTATATTTATTTTCGGCCTTGGCTTGCTGGCTGCTTGCTTTTGGCTTAGTCGAGTCTATATTTTCGACTGCCAGGCGCCACATTCCTTGCGAGCCATAAACAAATGTGTAGGGACAATGCGCATACGCCGTGTGGTCGGCCGAACTGTTTATTGCAGACAAACCACTCAATAAAGTATCGAAAGCCTATAAATTTCGGTTCCCTATAATGTAATCACATATAAACGCTTGGACAACACTGGCGCTTGAAAGTATGCAAACAGCACACACTTGATGACACCAAGGCGGCGATTCGGTTGCCAAAAATTCGGCTGGCACTGTCATGTCATGGATTTTAGCGTAACTTTCAATTCGTTTCGACTCGTTTCGCTGGATGCAAATGGAAGGATAGCGCTGGGATAGTGCGACTGCCATGAGGATTCGTTGTGACTGCGCTGACTTGGCTCCTGCCAAATGGGTCAAAGTGGCAGTCAGCCAGGCGGCCAAACCGTTTGCCAAACCCAAAAGCCATTGCACACTAAAACCCGCACAAACTAGGAGTGCACTCAAAGAAAATTTAGGATTTCCATATGGCTAAGTAGGATATATTAATGGTTATTTCGTTTGCTACCTAATATAAGACTTTAGGATTGTTTTCACTTTATAGTAAGCTTATAAAAGCTCAAAAATATACACATTCTCCCTGAATAATCGCCATTTTCCCCTCAGTGCACTGAAGCAAAGTATGCAACAGAAAAAGCTGGTAGAAAGAGCGAAATTGTGCGCGCTAAATTCGAAATCAAACACAAAAAATGCAAGTAAATAAAGCTAGATGTGCGACTGCGTGGAGCCAAAGGCAAATATATCCAGGAAGATGCAGGGCCAGGGGCACAGGGGTCGATTGTTGGCTCAAAGAACCGCACATATGAGCACACACCGAGGCGAACCGCTTGGCCAAACATTTGTCCAGCTTGCAAGCATCCATTCCTGCATCCCGGCATCCCTGCATCCCTGCATCCCTGCATCCCTGCATCCTGCGATCCTTCTGGCTTGTAGGCACGTACAAATCCGATTTGCACAATTCAAACAGCGTGAATTTCGGTACAGAATGTAAGGGCGAATTATTTGCTGATATCGCCCGCAGTCGTCACCATTCCGCCACATCCACATCGGTATCCGCATCATCATGGTCAGTAGTCCCTGCCCTGCCCTGGGAATGTTTATATAATTTTAATTAATTTTCTGCGGCCTGAACGGGGCTTAAATCTTTATTGCGTTTGGACGTCTCGCGCCCTGAAAGAATGTAAACCGCAGACCCAGACGCATTTCCCTTAAGCTTTCAACTTTGCTTTCATTTTAATTAAAAATGCATTTTAATGCGATTTTCCGCAGCACAAGTTCAAGGCGGCGGCGGCCGTATTTAAATTCGCGTGAAAAATCAGTTGAATGCCGCAACTGTTGCATTTCAAGCGTCAAAAGTCGTTAAAAATGGGGGATCCGGGTGCATGAAGAGAATGCAAATGAAATGCAATAAATCGCATAAAGCAAAGCTCGAAATATGCCAGCAATGGCATTAAATGTCAAATAAAAATTCAAAACAAAACGAAGAGCACACCACACAAGCACAATGTGCGCAATCAAAATGAAAGACAAATGCCTGGCACACATTGCCAACATTTTCCGGGACAAATTTCCTACCCCAACAATCTGTGTGGCATATTCGAGAGCCGGTCCTTGGACGAAGATTGAATGCACTTTTCCAGCACGCGTGGACGACCTTTCATCCCATTTTACTGTGAGCTCCTGCTACTGCTGCATATGATTAACCCGCACAACAAAGTTGAGATACCCCCAGATACACATTGTTGACAACTTGGCTCCCAGAGAGAGTCACATACTGGTTGGTCTGGTAGGGGATTGTCCGGGAAATTTAAGGACTGCAGTGCTTGTGCTTCATGTTGCAGCGCAGGCCAGAAATTAAGTTGCTGGGTGGAGACTTATGAACATGCTGGAACAGATTATGCAGGGTCAGTTTATGGGGGCCAGAGAGTAAAGCTGTAAAACTGTTTGGGGAAAGTGTTTTGAGTGCTGCATTAGCTCTCGTTATTATCGCACAACTTAACGTACATATACATATATATTCTCTTGTTCGGACCGTTTTCGGTTCGTTCTTTCCTTCCGGCCGAACCCAATAAACACATAGTTGCCGCATCTGTCCGCGCCATAAATTGCGCATACGCCATGTGGCGTGCTTCAGCAGACAACGAAGATATAGCCTTAACCTCGCTAGTATTTTTTACAGCTGCTGTTCTAGCTGCAAGTACTGCAGCTTACACAAAAAACGGCAAGAAATAACTCTGGCAGGAAGAGAACTGAGCTTAAGCAATATAAAACGAAAGCGTGGCACTCGCGGCGTATACGTAATAAGCTGTTCTCGTATCCGGCAGCCTTGATTTATGTACATTTTGTCAAATGGTATTTATACGACTCAGTGCAGAATGTCTTTATGACTCTTTCAACACTTTTATTCATGCCAAAATGTCTGTGAAATTTCCTAATTGCATTCGATTTGCCTATATGACAATTTTCACATCAATTTTAAATTGCTTTAAATTTGTGTTCTTCTGGCACTGAATTTCTAATTTAATTGCTAATTAAATTTATAAACATTTAATATTTTTGATATGTGTTATAAGTCAATTATTTATTGTTTGTAATGAAATAACCTACATTATTTTCAATCACAAATTCAACCTTTAAATATTTTTCATCTTCATTTTGTGCCTCCTTTCACTTGGTATTCACAGCATCCGGGGAAAAGTAAAAACAAGTATATTATTGCGAAAAACGAATGGAAACTAAGGCAAACGTTAAATCCCCAGACAAAGTCAAGTCAATAAATATTGAACCCAAAGCGGAAACAAGTTCCGTTGGAAGTGAGTTTTATGTTGCGTATAATTAGAGTAAGTTCGGCCCAAGAGATTAGTGGGGTTTTCGGTTATTGAGCCAGCTATGGGGGGATGGGGGATACGGGGATCCATTCTAGTTAATTTTCCCAACGATGCCTGGCGTTTATGTGAGGGGCGTGGCAGCCGCAGAAGGTCGAAGTAATTGAGATTGTAATCGTTACTTATTGTGCTTATTGGACTCGAATGTCCCCATCCCCTCATTTGCTGCGGGTGTGAAACTTTTCCAAGCATTAAGTTATTAAGCTGTTTGGCTGTTGATGGTCAAGCTGTGGGCATGCGGCTTACGGCGCATATTGAAATATGCTGTGAGCAATTAATAACACTGCTCTTCCCGCCCTTCCATTTGGCCAGAGATCGAATCGATGGAGCACATCCATCGGTGGGACTTCGATGTGCCATCGATGTGTGGAAGTAAGCGTTTTCAATGCCATGGCACGTAATAATCACAATGGATTGCACTTGAACAGTCCCAACCGTTCGACCCTGACTTGTTCTGGCTCGGCGCCTGAGAGTATGCAGCATTCCATGGCGTTTGAGGCAGTGTTGGCAAGTTGGATGTTTTCTAGGATCCTAGATCCTCGAGGATAACCAATGCTGGAAGTTAACGTCAGAAGCAACTTTGATTTTTAACTAAGTTAATCTTGGTCGTGTTTTTTAATGCATTTAATATTAAATATTTAAATTTTCTTGTTTGCAATTCCATTGTATATATATTTATAATGATTAGGTGTTGGCAATTTTGACCTTTTCTAATACCTCTAAGACCTAACCAGTGTTGGAAACTAGAAGAAGAAAGAAGCTTTTGTTTTTCAAACTATTCTAAACTTGCCGATTTGCCTAATATAATTAATTTTTAATACCTTTATGTTTATATATTTTTTTTGTAATTATTTGTTTGGCACCACTACTTTGGAGGTTAAGGGCATTGAGGGGGCGTGGCTTAACCCCCTTTGCGCCGTGAGGAGCAGTGTCGTGAGGAACGTTTTTCAATATCAGACAAATAGACAACGAATTACATTGTAAGTAGCTCACGTGCCCTGGATTATGCGTGATATGCCTGGAAATTACTTCATTAGCAGCCGCAAATGGCGCTCTGCATTCTAAACAAGTGTGCACACAGCGGGGTGAAATGGGCCAAATTAGGGGTGAAAAGTAGGGGGCGGAATTCATACACACACACACAGTCACTGGGATTGTCACTTTTTATGCAAAGCAGCAGGGCAAACACAAAAAGAGAAATTCGCAAGAACAGAGGTCACACAATACAAGAGTAAAGCACAGGGAAAAAAGGAGAAACACCTAAATGGTATTTGAAATGCGCTTAATAATCAATATTTTGAGGCGATAATTGTGTGCGTGTTTTGGTTTTATTTAACAAACTGGCTGAACATGTTCACAGGCAATCACAGAATTGATAGTCAGGTTGTGAGATGAAGGTTAAGGTTGAACCTCTCTGCGGGATCGAATAACATGACGCTTAAAAAGGAGAAACTGCAATCATTAATTTAAAATTAATGTTTTTATGCTTCGTTCTCTCTACATTCCGCTCTTCCATGCAGTTTGTCGCGGCCGCAGAATTAAATCAAAAGGCAGACTTTATTTTTGTTTCCCCTGTTGCAATTTTACCCGCTCAATTTGCGCCACAAAAAAAAAGATGAAAATATGGTAAAAAGTGGGAAAAATTGCATGCGGCCAGCAGGAAAATATTGAAGATAATTTGCGGCTTTGATTGTGCATTGGATTTGCGCAAATTAACTCAATTCACGGCCGCTCACATGGCAATTTAATTAACTGACCGACACCATGGCGTGAGCGAACAGCGAACCGAACGAGAAAAACCTTTAACTGGATCAGGCTTTAATTAATTTGCATTTGATGCAAAGGATACAGAGGAAAGATTTGCCCAAGTTTGAGACAAAAGTTTTGCGAGCGGCAAAAACTTTGTGCCACACGCACAGTCGCGTGGAAGAGGAATTAATAAGCTTGCTGCCATTTCGTATGCCACGAACATTGCAAATCTATGTAAATGCGTCGCATGTGGCGTATACTTAATGTGGCTGACATGCAATGTTTGGCACTAACAGACAGAGCGAAAGCGATGAGGGAAAGGGATAAAGGGGACTCCGTCGAGGAGTGTGTTGGAAGCAGCTGGAGGAACATTTATAACATTGTGTTAATGCGACTTATGTGACAGACCAGTTAATTACTGCGTGTGTGTTTGGTAAGCAACTTTGGCCAAAAACAACTGTTCGCACAGCTTCACAGCTTCCCCTTGATTTTCCGCTTACATTTCCCATATTTTCCGCACCCGCTGTGCGAAATGGAAATGCTTTTCAATGATTCCACCCCTTGAAGTGTTTACATTGCCAAAAATGTTTCCCACCATGATGTGTTTGCCCAGCCCTTCTTGTAAACGGACCGTTTATAATTATATCCAGCTAACAATATTTATGGAATGCTCGAGAAGCGATGAACTTTACTTAACTTAAGTGACAGCGCGCAAGTATTTATCCTGCCGATTGTTGTTTGCCCTCTCTTCTAAGACTGGAGAATTTCAAGGCACGTCCCCCTTTTTCCCGGAATCCACGAGAACTCTAGCCTAATGAGTGGCCCCGGGTGGTGAAATGAATTTGCCGGCCATTCTGAAGGTCCATCCAATTATAATGGCCCCAAAACCTGATCTACTGCCTGAACTTTAACCTTACGAGCTGGCTTAAGCTGGTGCTTTTTTTCCTCAGCCTTCTATAAATCATCGTTTTAGCTGCAGTTGTGTCTTAGGCAAAAGACAGTGCACAGGGAAAAATGGCGAGTATTTAGGACTAGATTTTATTTAGGTTTAATATGAAAATATATGCATAAAGAGATAATGCAATAATTAACCAGATATAATTATGATTTTGTGGCTTAGAAATCATTTAAAAATTATAATTTAAACATCTTAACATCGTAAATAATATAAGACTATTTCAAAATACTGTCTTGCTTATTTTAAAAGTATTGATCTTATTTAACTTATTTATATTTATTCTTAATGTGGTCTTTGGAACCGTTAAAAAGGTTGTATTGATATTTTAATCAATTTTTGTATAAGCAAATGTTTTTTTTTCTGAGTACCTTTAAAAAAAGATGATAGAGGACGACGGAACACTTGTAACAATGTAATTTAAAACGACAACGGCAACCATCACCCACGCCGGATCCTGAGTCAAAGACATCCAGAGCCATAAGGGATGACAAAGCTTTAAACCGTACGAAAAGCAACAATAACAACAGAATGAGAAGCGCCGACAAATGGAAGCCGTAACAAAAACAACAAACAAATTTCAGGCAAAAGGCCAAATCCTGCCGCCGGTCAACAGTCAGCAGTAGGGAAAACCAGGAAAAGGCAGCTGCTGCGCTGCTGCTGATGCTGGAAGAAGGCGGAAAATGGAAAAAAAGGACGAGACAGGACAGGACAGGGCAGACCAGGAATTCCTGGGATAGACCTCTCCCGGCAGCTACGGGCGCTAAAGTCGGGCATAATCACATAATAAACATTTTCCATGCCATGCCGAAAAACCCGACAAAAGGGACAGTTGGGGGTTTTCATTAGGGCGCGAGAACAGCAGAGGAGAGGAAACGGAAACGGAAATGGAAACGCAAACGCAAACCGAAACCGACATGATAATAAATATGTGCGGGAAAAAGTGTAAAAAATAAAATGGCGACAGACAAATTCAAGATAAACAAAAGCGCGAACAGGCGCACACATGCATACTATGTGTGTGTTTATTAGGCAAACACACACTCCACACACACTCACTCACTCACACCACTTGGTGGCGCTTGTAAACAAGCCCAGAAGGAGATATCCTTAATGGCCGAAATTAAACGCGCCTGAATGGCAAGGGAAATGATTGGATTTCCCGGCTAAAACCGAGAAACCACCAAGGCCAGACGAAGCTGTCATCCAGTCATCCCATCAACCCGCCATCCAGTCGGCTTCGCTCTATTTTCCAGGCATTTTCACTGATTTTTTCACGCTTAATTTCCCGCCCTCCCCCGGGCAGGCGCAGCTTGTGGTTTTATGTGCGCTATTATTTTTAATTTCTTTCATATTTCCCGCTGTCGTCGTTTTTTAATGTGGTTTACAGGGACATGCGGGGCCTTTTTATGGGTAAAGTTTCTGATTGTTTTGGGAATAAAACTCTAGGCATTTAATTTGATTTAAAGCGCGCACAACTAGGCGTATGATGAATGTGGAATCCAGCAGCAAAGCCCACGCAGTCAATAAGTTTTTGGTTAGCATAAATTCTAGCAAACTTTTAGGTCTCTCTCACTCGCCTCTAGGGAGAAGTATGTATGTATGTGTGGGCCGCCCCCAACCAATACTTTTGTTGACTGTTTGGGCGTTATAAGTCAAAAGTTGTCTTATCCTGGTTGAAATATGGTTCACGTCTTGCTCATTTGACTAATTGCAGTTTTCCCCTTAGATCAGATCTTATCCCTCCCCCCTGCCGGAGTCTTTGAAACGTTCTTTTCCCTGGCAGTTAGTTGGCAATCGTGTCCGGGAAATGCAATCTGGACTCCTGTCAGAGCCACTGCCTCCGCGTTTTAGGCCAGCCCCTCTGCTGTTGCCTGCGAAATCTGCGAATTGTTGCCATGTTATCCTTGTGTCTTGCCGTTTGCTGCCAAAAATCCTTTCGGAAAAAGAACAGCGCGGAGCAGTGGGAGCAAGGGAAAATAGAAGTCGGGAGGAAAATTCGTTTATCGCGCCGCAAAATTGTTTTCGTTTTTGTATATCTATATACACAAAGCACATAATATATATTTTAGTTAGTTTGCACTCTCTATTTTCCCAGCCTCTATTGTCTGCTTTAAAACCATTATAAGTAAACGAGAAACTCGAACGGGAAAGCTCCCGAACCGAATCTCTCAATGCTCTTTCATTGAGATTTTTTTGGAATTTAAAAGGAAATATATTCAAGGTTATTTAAGTCTAAAAAGCCATTAAATTTAAAGCAAAATTGTGTTATCCTTTGTCTACTTTACATTTAAATTGGTATACAGGCCATTGTATGTATCAATGGACATCAAAGCAATTACATTCCGATGGCCTTCTATAGATTGAATTAATATTTGCTGGAAAACAAGGAAAACTTTAAGTAATTGGTTTTGTTCTACTTATATTTCTCTGCTTTTATGGCCCATAAATGTAGTTTGTCTTGCAAGAGATTCGAACTGTACAAGTTCAACTTGTAAACATACTATATAATATCCATAATGAAATACAATTTCCGGGCATAATTGACTCTTGTTTGGCTGTGGGCATAGTCGATACTATAATCTTTGTATCATTTCCTTAAAGAAGTTGCCGAGGTTAGAACTTGAATTGATTTCCTGACTAAAGTTTTAGGTTTAAAGAGGCGAGATTGTTGCTACCTTTCAACCTTTATGATTCGAGTGTGTACATGCGCCTTGAAGTTTCAAGATACCTCGGCTTTTATAGCATCCTTGGCAAGGGTATGGCCAAATTGAGTTTGCCTTAAATTATGCCTGGTCTTTGGCGCCCTGGACCAGACCAGGACCGAACGGAATACAACAGACCCGACCAAACCAGACCAAGAGCAAGCCGGAGGCTAAGTCCACGCCCAAACGCCCCTTAAGCGACTGCAGCAAACAGTTTCACTTTTGATGGCCAAAAGCAGCAACAGCAGCCAAAAGTCATTTTGACCTCCACTTTTTTTTTCGTTGCCCTCTCTCTCGGCTGTGTAATTTATGAGTTTGCGCCTCAAGTTGTGGGCCACACGTAACCGGGTTTTAGAACATCATGGAGAACGGTAGCAGGAGCAGGAGCAGGAGCAGGAGCCACTGCAGCGACGGCTTATCGCCATTGTCTCGTCCAACCTTGGTGCGGTTGTTGTTTCTCTTTTTCCAGCTGCTGCTGCTGCTGCTGTTGTCTGGCAGTTTATGAAAACTGCAGCGGCAAATGTTTGGCTTTTTCCGGGCAGCTGGGAAAGCGGGGCGAATGGCGACCTGCAGCAGCAGTAGGCACCCAAGAGGGCAATGTCCTTGTTTATGCGGCGACACTATGCTGCTCCTGCGGCGCTTGATTGAATTGTGTCCTTGTCATTGCATGTCGTCAGCCATCCGTCCGTCTGTTCTGCCGCAGAATCGTGGAGTAGCTTCTGGCTCGCAGCCATCTCGTCCAAAGTTTAATTAACTTTTTCAGCTCAATTTCTAAACATGTTCTAGGCTTTCGTCGGGTTTTTCTTTTTTTTAACCAAAAGGGGTTATTTAGCTTAATGGCAGAGGCTTAGGCGAGGGCGGCTGCATGGTTCGAGTGCGCAGAAAATATTAAAGAGCATTCCGAAATTTAATTTAAGAAAGAATAAATTACCTAAAATTCACAACATGTATTCGATTTGTAAAAAACTCTGCTCCATTGAACTCGTTTCTCCCGGCGATTGAAAGAATGATTAATAACAAACCAGAGTCAAGTTTATGGGGTAAATTTCTCAAGCAAACCTCTGCTTAACCCCATCATGCTTAGCCGCATCCCCTAGACCTTAACCCATGCAATACCCACTAAGCTGTGTTGTGTTTCTTTTGGCCCACTGTCAAGTGACTTTAAATGGCAGCGCGGCTTTTGACAGCTGCAAGCTCGGAGCTCAGGACTCAGAGCTCAAAGCACAGAGCTCTCCAAGATTCTACCAGCTACCAGATAGCAGCTCCCAGCTCCCAGCACCGAGCTCTCCGAGTATTACAACTGACAGCTGGCGTCTGATGCGGTTTATGTTAAAAGGCAAACCATTGAGGCAGCCCACACATGTGCGCACTCACACACGCGAATTTATGTTTATGTTAACAAAGTCGAGCCATTCAAGTGGCAAGCCAAAACAAGACAACCCTCGAATAAGCCCCCGCCTTCCTCCCTGCCCCCTGTACCGTGTACCGTGTACCGTCTACCGTGTACATCCACCTGCCCCCCGGATGAGATGAGATGCAGTCATGTGCACAAAGCCGAAAACATTGTAACCGAGCGCGCGAGTTTCACAGATAACAGCGTCAACTGCCTCAGCTTGAGATGGCAATGGTTGAGCCACACTCAGAAAAAGGCATATTTAAAACAAATAGATTTTGAATCGCTATAATTAGGAGCTTTAATCTCTGGGAAAGTTATATTGCTTTCAAGACATAATTTATGATCCAAATAAAGGTGCACTAAAAATACAAATACAATTCGTAGTGCCATCAATCGGTTTCCGGAGGCGGCTCCGCCTTGGCCGCTCCCTCCTCCTCGGCGGCGTCTTCTCCTCCAGAATGCTCTGACACCAAGCTCCTTTTCTGGGTGGAAGCCGACATATAGTCCGCGAAAGTGAGGTTGATGTCGTACGGCGTGCGCCGGAAGATATTCGGCGGTGTGTAGTTGTTGATAATGGGCCAGAAGTGCCCCTCCTCGTCACGGGAGAAGGGTACCTGGCCGTAGAGCTTGGTAAAGCCATCCAGCTCATAGTAGAATCTCGTCGAAGCTAGCACCAGTTCGATGCGCTGGACCTCTGGTATATGTTTGCGGTATATATCGATCGGCATCTGGTCGACTGATATTGACTTCATAGTTGACTTTCGCGTCAGGAGATCATCCTCCTCATCCAGACTTTCAGGCGTGGAGCCCAAGTCCAGCTCTAGCTCCTGATTTTCCTCCCAGATCATCCGGCAAATGGTGTTTAGCTTTTCCTTTATGATCAGATGCTGCTTCCCCATCAGATACTCGTCTGTGGGCGTTGAGGTGGGAAACTTCTCGTTGAGATAGACGGCCGGAACGCGGCGAAAAGTCAGGTTCGTGGTGTACAGATCCGTGATGTGGTCTTCGATCTGGAAGACACGATGCGTCAGCCAGTAGGTGTCGCAGCAATCGGCCAAAGCCCGCGTATAGCAGCCCATCATGTCCTCCGAGCCCTCCAGCATCAGGAGGCTGTACTCGCCATTGTATATGTATATGCCGCACATGGGATCCGGGGTGA
Organism: Drosophila orosa; assembly: GCA_018904745.1. Classification (NCBI taxonomy): domain Eukaryota; kingdom Metazoa; phylum Arthropoda; class Insecta; order Diptera; family Drosophilidae; genus Drosophila; species Drosophila orosa. Next base: position 16,142 of record JAEIIH010024964.1, read on the forward strand.
TGGCCACCTCCTTGCACTGATTTTGCAGCTGCAACAGAACCTCACTAAAGATGTCGAAGAAGTCCTTTTGCAGGCCGATTGCCGATACGGCCGTCATCTGTTCCGCCTCCTCGCTGATTAACTCCTCCTCGCCGGTATCATTACCGCTGAAGCGGAATGTGTGGGTGAGCACCTCCTGATCCGGGTCAGCTGAGGTTTTAAACAGACTTGCCTCCTCCTCATCCTCATCACCATTCGGGTCGAGCGAAGTATCGTCAAAGGCTATGATCATATCTTCCTTGAACTCGAGCGTTGGAGTTAATGGAGCTTCCGTTGATTGGTCGGCCAGAGCTGGTTCCGGTTCCGTTTTTGTTTCGGACTCCTCGGGTGTTAAATTACCGTTTTTGGCCAGGATGAAGATGCGCTGGTAGAACACGGATGTGTTCATTTCTGCCAGCTCCAAGTCCACATACTCCACCAGGGACTTGCGCACCTGGAAGCCATGGAATCGCTTTATCGAGAAGATAGTGTACCGGGTATTCCGATCGGTCCGCTTCTGCCGCTGCCGGGCAGTCATGGAGGCATGGCGGACCACGGACATGGTTGCTTCTGGGGATCAGATGCTTCCGCCGGGGTCTATAGTCAGAGTATCGATAAAGCTAAGGCGAGCCCCGTTTGTTTCGGGGAATTTCGATTGTTGTCTAGCAACACAGCGGTTGCTTGGCTTCGTTCGAAATCAATTCGGGAGAAATCAATGACTGGATTCCCTGGAACAGGGCCTATCCCTTGTCTTTTTGTAGTTATATATTTGTCTGATTAAACCCGATCCAAGGCACTTGCCTTAGTAACAAAAGAATCAAAAATAAGTTTCCGGTACACTTTTAATGGTATTTAAATTATTCGAGGATATTCCCTTAACTAACATTTAAATATCAAATGGCATAGCCATTTTCTCACAGTGCCCACCCATACGCAGAGCCCATTTGCATGTACATGTGTACGGTGTTATTATCTAACCAATGTACTTGGGTCGCTGCCTCAATTATTATTATCATTCGTTTGAAATCTAAGGCTCTCCCTCTGGCCTCCCTGAGCCGCCGCCCTTGTCGCTTGTCTTTTTGTTTTGCCGGGGCTTTTAGTTTAGCTTTGGCTTTCGCTGCTGCTTTTCAGCGAGTTAATTTATTCATGGCCCATTTATGAGCATAGTGATTTCAGGCAGCACCTACATCTACCAGCCACCAGTCTCATCCGGCAACATCCGACATCCAGGCGGGGGCTGGGCTGTGGCTGCTGGAACAACAACCTCGACAAGGACGTAAAGGGAAAACTTCTTCATCAGGAGGAGAACTCCGCTGCCTCTGCCTCTGCCTGCCCTTGTCTCCTTTGGGCTTCGAGCGCTCAGTTTCGAGTTTCCCTACTCTCTTTGAACAATTTGAAACACTTGGGCATACAATATGTTGAAATGATAATGAGGCGAAATTGTTTTTTGACTCGCTCCCCAGGTGTTGCCTCCTCCACCTGGCTGCTGCTTCAAAGGATGTCTGAGCGGGGCTGATTATCCTTATCCTTAGCCAGGATTCGGTTGAGTAGCCAACGACCGTCGGCCGTCGACCGTTTAGTTTATTGACGCAAAAGTTGCGTAGCAATTTGCGGCAATGTTTTAATAACTAAGTACCTCTGCCTCTGTTGTCCTGCCAGATAAGCTTCCATTTTATTTTTTGTTTACAAGTTAAAATTGTAGGGTTTTAGGTTGGTTTTTTCTTAAAAAATGTAAGTTGTAGTTGGCCTTTAATAAATCTTGTAAATTAACTATCATTATTTTTATTTATTTATTAAAAGCACTTAAAAGAGCTGTTATGACTACCATAATTCAACTCAACTGAACGTTTTGTTAATAAATAAACACATAAATAATGAACCAACTATTAATTTCAGTAAATTTATTATTTGTATTTAAATTTAAAGTTTAAAAATATTTCCCAGTTTTATATTTATACCATTTTTGAGCCTTAATTGCTACTTTCACTTTCGGTTCTCCCTCGCAGTCTCACTTTCATTGCCAGGCAAATAGCTTCCATCGATTTGACTTCGGGATGTCGACATGCCACGCCCATTTGTAACTGTCGCCGGCAACCGGCAGCAGGCAGCAGGCAGCGTTGATTGCATTGAAGTTCTTAGTCAATATTTGCCGATTTCAATGAAATGAGAATTTGACATGCAAGCAAACACGGCAGAGACAGCTTGCCGATGGAGCTGGAAGCTCGACTGCGTGGAAATGGAAAGTATCTGCTAGCAGAGATGTTGCAGTTGCAGTTTCCGATTCCGATTCAGATTCAGATGCACTGGCAGCTGCTGCTGCTGCAACAGGAGAAGGACAAACAGACACACAGGCTGGCTTCCTGCAATCGGAAGGCTGCTTCTGACTTGGGTAAATTAATTGCGATCTGTGTGCCATGGCATTTTTGTGTGTGTGGCCAAGTGATTGATGTCGTGAGTAGTGTTTGCGCTCGTTACCTTTGTTTTTTTGGTCAGGAAAAAAATAGAGAAAAGACTACCACCATTCGGGCTTTGATGAGACCTTCAGAAGATGGGAAACTTTTAAGTTGAAAGGTTACTCTGAAGCCTTGCCGTAATGCCAAGCAAATAAAATTTAAATTAAATGCAAACTCTATTAAATTTGCGTTTTAAAATTCAAATCCAGACTCAATTTCACAACATATTTTAATGAGATCATCCTGTTTATCCCAATTATGACCTAAATACCGCGCACGGCATCATCTGCAAATGCCGTGAAATCAAACTGCTGAATAGTTGGCCATAAATGCAATTAAAATTTTAAATGACTCCCAAACAGATAGCTGAACTTTTACAAAATTAATGCCAAGCCCGGCAGGTAAAATTGTCCTAGGCAATTTTAAATTAATTCAATTAAACGAGGCATCAGCAGCAGAGCCACCAACAAGTGTTCGACTCCCAATTACCTGGCTGCCTCGTTGCAGAAAAGTTCGTCCAGGTGCGATGGCCAATTTTAATTGTTTTTGGACGCCCGAAACTCTCTTTTTGCCAATGCAATTAAATGCAATGACAACTGGGGCGAAGGCGAAGGAAGCTCTTAGCCGAAGCTAATCAATTAAGCCGAGTCCTAGGTCCAATTTGTGCATTGCTTGAGTGAATCGCCCCATTCGCCTTTCCCAATTAATGGCCGCTAATTTATTTGAACGTGGCCAAAAATCAATATAGCGGGGGGAAAGGGACAAGTACACTCGAAGAAAAATATATATATTTAAAACGAGAGAGATAATAAATGGTGATATGATATTAAATGAAATTATTAAGGTGTTAAATATCTCTCAGACAAACAATATTAGATTTTTACTAACATAACAAAAAGGATTAAATATTTTACATTATTTTAAAACTATAGAAAAATTATCAAACCCAAATTAAATCCAGAAATGTGCAAAGCATCTTCTTTAAATTTTATTCAGAGTTTCCTTAATTCCCAATTCATTTTGTAAGCTTTGCACTAGATCTTTTTGTTCAGTGCCCACGAATTCCTCATCATCAGTGGGCAGTGGCCTCAGGCCATGTGGCCAGCATGGTGATCTCTGCCAGATAAGGGTCAGATGGAGAACGAGAACGAGGACGGGAGGCAGCAGGAGCTCAATTATATTTTTATTTATGCGCCAACATTCGCGCACTTAACAAAATAGCATCCGGCTAGGTCCTCTGGCATCCCTTTCTGACAATGGAATTTTATTGTTTCGCCAATGTAAGCAAATTTGGTGGAAACTTTTTTGGTGGCCGAAAGGCGAAAGGATAGGACCAGACTGAAGCATAAATAAAGTTATGTATTTCATTATGAAACCGGCGGACAGAGGCTCGTGGCCAATGGATTCAATTGCTTGGCAATCTTTATGGTTCGGACAGACAAATCATAAAAAAAAGGGGGGAGCAGCAGCACAATGGAAAAGGGCGACGGGCGGCCAAAAGAAAGCATTTTATGACCCGAACTTGGCTTTAAATGGAAAGTGTCCAGTGAAGTGTCCAGCGTGGTGTATATTTTATTTGTTCAGCGAATCAATTTCTTGGGATTCTTGGGAAAATATAATCCTCTCTATTTGCTTGAACCCTTTTTACCTGCTAAGCAAGCGAACCGAATGTGATTTTGGCAACACTCAAGGAAGCATATGTGTTTTTCATCTTCCCTTTTGTTGAGTGACCCTTTTTCCTCTTTATTTTCTTTTCTTTTCTTTGAAAATTTCCCACACTCTCATTGCCTGGCCGCTCCTCTTGTGGCATTCCGAAATGTCACTTCCGGTGCTTAAGTGTATTTCTTTGTGTGGGGGATACTGAGCAAACATTCCGCAAATTTCCTTTTTCGCCTCTTTCTTTTTTTTTAAGAAGAGAGAAAGAGATCATTTAAGGAGAGATTTCCAGCCCTGCCTCCTCGCTAAGAAATGTTTGAAATATTTATTTTTGTGTTGCCTCAACTATTTTGTTGCCTAGTGTCGGCTGCTGTTCATGTTTCGGATGCTTAATTGCAATGCCAACAACAATTGGCATTTAAAAGGCAAACAAAGCCAGATAACGAAATGCTTCCCCACAGACATATTTCAAACAGCCAGGATCAAGCAAATAGGTCTAAAAATCTCAGCAGTAGACATAAATACGAGCTCGTATACTTTTCTTATACTCAATGAGGGCTTTTACAAGTAATACGCTTTACATAATAAGATAATGAATATTAAAGTAGCGATATATTATTCAATGGAATATAATATATCACCTAAGAACTTATTACTATATTTTTATACATCTTGCATCTTTTTAACCCTCACTGTACAAGCGGTTGAATGTCTAAAAAAAAAACACAAACAATTTACGCAGAAACCCCAGTTGCAGTCGAAATAAAATGGCATTTTCTCCACTGACATTGAACAATGGCCAGGCTTGATTGAAACACAACGATACGGAGACAAATGTATACGATTTCCCCAGTTCTGTGCAAATATCAAACAATTAAATTACACGCCGGCAAAGAGCAAAAGGCAAAATGAAAACAAAACTTCGCATCGCAGAAGTGAACTCAATTTGCCGGCATCTAAATCATTTTTAATTTGAACAACAACTAAATACAAGCGCTTTATATTCGCCCAAACAAAACCAGGAAAAATATTTAACAATAACAAAATGTAGCATACATTCGAGGGCGCTGCAAAAGTGGGAAAAAGAATGTTATTCAACGCGAGCAGCGTTTTCCGCGGCGCAACAATGGCGAGGGGATGTGGAAAGCGGGGCGGGAAACGGGGAGCGCGGAAAGTGCAACACACACACACACTCTCCCTCTGTGCAACTTTCCCCTGGTACCGTTACACGCTGCTGCACAATTATTCAAATCCACGAGCCATGGCAGCAGAGGTGAAGGAGTCACGGGTCACGGGTGCGGGTGCGGGTGCAGGTTGAAAGCGAACAGGGAAAGCTGTCGCTCGTTGGCAGGTGGAGAATACCCTGTATAGTTCGCAGCAGATTTAGGTGATAAATATCTTGTAGAAAGACTTGTAACATGTTAAAGATATGTGGAATTATAATTATATAATTATATATAGTTAATACAAAAAATACGGGGTTATAAGTTAAAAACTACCCTCCAAATATTATTTAGTCAACTGAAAGTTACATTGTCTTTAAAAAAACTATAAATACATACACAAAATAAATTAAAAGTTATTCCTATTCATTATATTTCTTAAATAGCAAGTAAAATGTTCAGGAATATGTATATATTCA
>JAEIIH010024966.1:0-25508 GCA_018904745.1 Drosophila orosa
GTAATAATAATAACAAAAATCTTATTTTAATTAGGATATATGTATAATTAGATTGCTTTAATCTATTAAATACATTGAAAATGTAAATAAACATGTGAAATGCATATATATTAATTTTTATGACTGCGGTCTTTATGAATCAAATCAATTATAACCATTTGTAATTAATAGAATTATACATTAATATGCAATAAACAACCATAAACATGGGAAACAAACATTCTCTGTTGGCATTTAGCACAAATTAAATTAAAATATCATTTACATTTAGGCAGAAACAATAAAGTAAAATTGAATTTCGTTTATCAAATATTTTAATCAAAACAAAACAATGATATAAAACCGTTTTATTAACTTTTAATGCTATACCGCAAATGCGGAAGGCAAGCCATAAAAATTGACTATTTCCTATTGATTACAATGCATTTGGAAAATTAAATCATAAAAATGCAAATTAATGTTTCTCAAGCTATAAACCTAAATTGTGGGTCGTTCGACGAAGATGTGCGGAAGTGAAATGTAAATAAAGTTATCGTTTTTCCCGTAAAAAGGGAGAGCCTTTTAAATTCATTAAATCATACTTAGCTTTGTCTTAATTCAAGCCTAATTGATTTGTTTGGTTAATGGCATTTAAAATTATTAGCTGCTGACCAGAAACTTGTCTTTATAATCAGTACATCGCGTGAGGCTAATAAATTAAGAAAACTTCCGTCTTTTCCTTCTTCGCCAAGTCTAAAAGTCCATGAGAGATTGCAAAAGTTTGCTCTCTTTTCATAATTTTTGTTGTATACTTTTTTATCTTTCAGGAACCAAGGACCCTTGTTAAGTTTTTGCCTTTTTATGTTTTTCCACAGACTTTTACAGGCGCTAAAAGCATGTAAAATATCTGTCAACGGGCTGGAGTTTAGCCACAAGACCTTACAGTAGTTGTTCTTAGCTTGTCTTTTCTCTGTAATCACCCAAGTGTTTGATAACTTGTTTTAAATTAGAATACTGGCTTGAGAGGGGACTTTTACAGCTGCTCCTTTTGACACGTAATAAATTATCCTTGATTGGTATTGATCTAAGTTTCAGTCTGGATTCCGCAAATTACAAACTCAATTAGCTGAGGTTACACACAATCAGTCATAAGCTGAATATTGTCAACCAGACATTTACAAATTTGCGGCTAATATTGTAGGGTGATTGCGAATATCGCAGATTGTCTTAAATTAATTGGACTAACCTTGTGAAATGTGACTAGATTTCTTAATTAATTCAGGAAAATATAGGTAGTGTTATCCTGGTAGTTTAATTTATTTTCTGCACCTCTTAAATGTCTATCCTCTTTGAAAAATGACTTATATTAAAAAGTAAAACATGAAATTAATTAAAGCTGCAAAAAAAGGTCCCAAGAAAAATAAAATTGAGGTTATGCCACCCTCGTCGCCATACTAAGGTCACAGTAATTTCATTTTCTATTCACCGTGGCAGACATATTAAATTTTAGTGCCTGCCACATAAGTGAGTCGTCACTTAGTTGCACTCCGAGGGCAATGAAAAGTTTGGCCCGGAAAATGCGGCTGGCTGGGATCGTCAATGTTTCGCATGAAGGTTGCTGCGTGTCTGTCAGAGACTTTATATGTTATATGCTGCTATATATTCGCATTTATGTAGGTGAATGTACGTGTCGTGGTATGACACATTAATGCACTTAGTCGCTGATAGTAATGGGCTCATAATTTTCAATTAAAAACTTGTGGCAACAATGACTTGATAGTGAAACGGGGTGGTATGACTATGAGAAGTTTGTTTCGAGGTGCTTTTGGCTTTATAATCAATGAAGTTGATGCATTAAATACTTGAAGGTAATTATAATATTTTTGAGAGTGATATCCTAGCATCAGCAACAGGTTACAACCCTGAAAAGTCTCAGTGGATCTGTGACAAGTTCCACACAATGCGTAAACAAACAAAAAGGAAGCACAGCCTGCGACGTGTTGCAACGAACATGTTGCAAGGCAGGGAGAGGCTGAACATTTTCCCTAAATATAAATTTCCCTTTTTGCCACAATCCTGTTAGCTTACAGAGTGACTGTAGTATGTTGCAAGAATCCTTATTTAGTTCAAAACGAATGCTGGCCCAAAGCAGGCGGTCTCTGGAATTAGCGGAAAATTTACCAACAATTTTAGAATTGAAAATACGTATAAAATAGTCAACATGACCAGCTAGGGTTACGCATACGCCCCGTTAGCCCTTTGAGTTGTGCTGACTTGTACAATTTATTGTACAAATCCTTTAAGCGAAAAACAAAAAGGACTAAAACACATGCTCAAGCGAGAAAAGTATACGAAAGGTTTAAGCACATGCATAAATTATAATGGACCCTCATAAATTCCACAACCCGTAACCGTAGCCCTTCTCTGTAATATCAAGCTTCGTTACGTTTATTGAACTTGATAGTGTGCCCCCACACTCCCGACCTTGCTGCTTCTGGCTTATTAATAGCCGTAAGCTATTGCATATTGAATACTTATTTACAGATTAGCAGACTTAACACTGAATTTTAAATTAGATATTAAAAAGGAGAATAAAACGGCTTAAAAATAAAAACGGCAAGTAATTATTTGTCATGGATTAGTCTTGACTTATAATTTATAAATATTATACCCTAATTTATAACCAAACTTTAGCATTTTTCAGACTGCCAAAACCCTGTCTAAAATACAATTGCTAAGAAATCGATAAATTGATGGTGGACCAAAAGAAACTCAGTCAGGTGGAAAAACCAGCTTAAGTTATCAGCTCTCATCAATCTCAAGCACAAGACAAATAACAAATTTACATAAAGTTTAGAAAACGTTGCTTAAACAGTACCTGAAAGCTTAACAAACATTTTAAACCTTTTTTATATAAGTAAATAGATTTATTATAGCAGAAAAAACTATAATATTAAATATGGAAAAAAATATACTCTATCTGGAGAGATAGATTCTCCTTTGAGTAAAAAAACTGGCGAATCGTCTAGCAAATTGAAACTGGGGAGAGGCAAATGCTAGGGGAAAATAAAAACCCCAATTGATTTAAAATCCGGCCAATAAAACTGCAACAAAAGCGAGGCAAAGTGAAAGCAAACAAGTTGCTTGCACACCGATAAAATCAAACGCGAATGGGAAAAAAATTCAAAAATAAATACGCGATTCAACACAATTTCAGAGCAGAGGGCGAGGCACCGAGGTGTTGCGCGGGGAAAAAGGCAAAGCGGAAAAACAATAAGAAACCGAGAGCAGCGAATATAAAATCTAAAATTGACCATAAACCCGACGGTGGCCCAGAAATGAAGATAAGCGAAGGAAACACCAAATTGATATACGCTCCCTTTTGTTTTTTTTTGGGTCTGTAGATCCTTCTTTCTTATATGAGGTATTCATTGAAAGAAAGGGTATATAGACTGGTAATTCCAATATGGAAATATGCAATATTATAATAAAGTAAAGAACAAACAAAGACCACACAATGCATCTCTTTTATTATTTATTTCCCTGATTTTATTGCGTGTAGAAAATCTGAAAATATAGGTATTCTTTAGTCGAGACACTCTTCTGTACCTTATATTTTCCACTTTTTTTTTTTGGGTTGCCATTTTCGCGCTGCGCTCAAGGACGAAGCGTAATTTGCTGGGCGGACTCGGGGGTGAGCCAGTGCCATCATAATAATTTAAAGTGGAACTGATAATCTTTGGCAGGCTAAAGTGTCCTTGGCTGGCAAAGGAAAGGCGAAAAGGTGGCCGAAAAGGCGGTGGGTAAAAAGTGCTTAAATAAAGCTGTTGTTGCTGCTGTATTTGCTCAGCCATCTTTGTTTTTCAGCAGTCAAAATGTTTGCCAGAATTAGTTCGGGACAAAATTCATGTCACTCGAGATGCTCTTGTTCAAGCTGTTGGCTTCGGCAGCAACATAAGTTTAGTTTATTATCAGTTTTATGCTAATCGATTTGGGGACACTTGCGGCAGCTGTCGCATCAGTTAAAGTTTAAAATAACGATGAAAAAAGTTTTAAAACTACATAGGAATTTTTGGATTTTAATAGGAGAATTGGCAAACAACATTCAGAGTCTAATATATGTATATACCTTTAATACATTAAATAGGGTTTAAAATTGAGTAAAATATAAAATACCTTTTATTCCTTTTTCTTTGTTATAAAACACTTCTGTTTCCAATCTAGTTATTACGCAAATAATACGAGGTGAAACACACACACAGATTAAGGCATAACAATCTAACAATTTTCGAAATCAACAATACCCGGGTATCTATAATTTTCATATTACACACCGAATTTTCCACACAAAATGCAAATTAGAGCCCGAACAAGAGCAAATAACCAAAGCAAAATTCTGCATGCCAACTTCTCACACAAATTCGCAAACAATCGCACTCGAATGCATTGTGTGCAGTTTGTATTGCATTTACAGATGTTGGGGAAGTGGTCTGAGTTTGCTCACCAACAAATGAAATCGAATAATGTGGGTTAAACTGAAGCACTTAACTACTAATTTAAATGTTAAGAAGCTCAAGGAAATTTGTTAAATTACCTAGAGGCGTCATAATTCCTAGATTTAGAATGTTTTTGCAACATAAATACATTTATTTAAAGGTGTGTCTAACATGTTATACTTAAATATTATTTATTTTCTGAATAAGTATGTTTTTTTCTTTTTTTTAGGAGCAAGTATCCTTTAATTAATTCATTGGGCTAAAATTGTGTGAGTTTCTACAGATAATCTCTTGTTATTTATATAAAAATAAGTAAGATTTCCGTCCTTGGAAAGACCTCAACCTTCAAGCGAATATTTTTTATTCCCGAAGATGCGCAAAAACTAGCACTAAAAAAAGGGCAAAGGGGATAGAATTCATCCTATGTAGCTTAGAACCCTTTTTATCAAGTCAAATATGTAAATGACGCTGCCAAATGTGTCCAACTCAAGTGAGAACATATGCGGCTCCCGGTCAGTTCTTTGCCACTTTTTTGTTTCGCCTGACAAATCTGATTATGTTATTTAGATTAGCCACAAAAGTCGGCTGTCAGTTGGCAGTAAACCTTTTTGCTGCCTCCCTTCCTGTCCCTGCCACATGAGGTAATCATAAATTATTACACAACATGCTATATGCCCCCGGCTACACAATTTCCTTAAAGGCCTTTTCAACGCACTTGGAGTGACCCAAATTGGGTAAATTTCAGTGAGCTTTTCGGCTGTCAGAGCACATGAACGTTGGCCAGATCAAAGGGGGAACGGCATCAATTGATGCTCACCTGCCTGCTTTTTGCCTGGGGCGTTGATTGCAAATCTTCAAGTGGGTTTGACAGCAGCACCTTCCTTCCAAAATCGAAGAAAAACCTGACAAGACACGAGCTCCCTGGAGAAGCTGCAACAACACAAGGAAAAAAGAAAAGCGGAAGACGCCGTGCACACACGCAGGGAGCTAACAGAAAATTGGATTTTATGCTTATTTACATTTGCCAGGTTCCCAGCAGGTGGGACACCTCCGAAAAAAAAAACAGGTTACCCCCTGGATATGAGGGATATCCCTCCGTGTGAGCACATCAAATATATATACATTTATACATTCAGGATTTAACCGAAACTTGGAAAAACGAGAGCGATAAAAAGTAGGCAACTTTCCGGAACGGATCGGATCCATTAAAGCCAACTGTTGCTGGCCATATTCTGTGAAATTTATACGCGTTTGCATATCGATTCAATATCCATCGAATGTTCACTTTTTTCCAATGATTTTTAAGCAGCAAGCTGGTGTTGCCTTTGTCGGATTTTATCAAAAGTGGCTTAAGCTTAAAGCTTATAAATGGTAAGCATTTTTGAAAAGTTTCATGAAACTCGAACTACATACTACTATGTATAACTTGTTTTGGGAACCCTGAGTCTTCATATTTTAGGTAATTTCCCAAAACCAATTTAAAAAATTAAACATGCTTAACTAACATTCCTTAGATTGCTTTTCTCCCTCCAGCTGCTTGAGAACATTTTTCTTGATTTTTATCGATCGAATTGTATGGGATATTGCGCACTTTGAAGGTCGCCCTGGCGGGTATCCTTATTTATCTTTTGCTTGGAAATTTATGCACTCCTTCTGAGGCAGCCCAAGTGGTCCCCCGGGTATAATAATAATGATAGCAGGCGGCCGCCGAATGGGGCGTATGGGTAATTTATGATAAGCAATTGACTTGTTGACATGACCGAGGGCACAACTCTGGGTATAGTTTATGTGTGTGCCTGCATTCCTTGTCAAGATTGCAGATAGCCCCGGAGCACTCATAATCCTGGCTCAAAGAAGAGCGTCAAACAAAAGAGCCACGGATCCCCGGTAATCTTTGGCGTAATTGACATCTGATTGGAGAAGCATCTGGCCGGGTGCCAAGTCCGCTGCCACTACGTGCTACCTGGCTAATCACGCAGCCGTGACGTCGTCCGGGGCAGGGAGCGACAGGTGATGAGACTACGCTGCGGCCGGGCGCTGTAACTAAAATCCACGTGAAAGCCAACACCTTGTCACCAGGTGACAACGCCACCCACACACAAGCATCGCCGCACGCGAATCCCCGGACGTGCTTGTATGTGCTTGTATAACTCCTGACGACCTGAATATAACTCAACGCGGCTGGAAAAGCCGCTCGGTCAGCGGGATCGCGGAAAACCAGAGCAAAATAACTACGGAAGATGTGTGATGCACTCGAAAAATATTCCAGTTGCCTTGTATTATTATAATAAATTGTTTAATTTGATAATTGCTTTAAATAGCTTGGAATTTCCTCATTAATTTAATAAATAGATTTCCAACTTTATAATAAAATTAAAGGAAAACATTAAAAGCCTTCTCCTGGTGTGCCAGAAGATGCCATTGCTGCACCCATTTTCCTTACAGGTGATTTGAAGCCAGCAAGCCTCAGGATTCGGGTCAGACTTCGTGCTCCGTATTCAAGGTACTGAATTCTATTCAATGCTGTTGCGGTAAAGACTGCATTTCCCTTTGGCCGTTGGCCGGCCACTCACTATTGATTAACCGGAATTCTCGGGGCTGGCCCCCAAAACAAATCTCACGTCCTCCAAGTGCCTGGCTAACAACAATGCCGGCAAATACAGGAATAACAAACCAATCACCGGGGCGGATGGCAGGCAGTCCATGTTGCCAGGACTCTGTTTGCACATCGCCTGCAGCAGGGTCCGGAAGTGGACAAGAGCACCGCCACTGTTGCAACTACTAACTGGGGTCCTGGAACCCAGCCCGCAGCAATTCATTCCCCCAAGCGGCTTTGACCCGCTGAGAAGGGCCATGTCTCAGTTGCCCGTAATAATACCAAGGATTTCCTATCAGACGTTCGCATCATGTTGGGGCAGCTTGGCAACGTTGTCAATGTCGTCTATTTAAGGCGATTGCCTGTTACCATTATCTCCTACGGAGTTCTTCACGGCAACCTTAACACGTTGTTGTCTAAGCAGTCAGCCAAATTCAATGCCAGGAAAAACAAACGTAAAACAATTTCCCTTTAGTTTGTGAAAAAATGTTAAGTATTTAAAAGTATATTTCATATTCCTTTACATTTGTTTCACAGAGTTCTGACTCACAACAGATGCTATCCAGTCCGCGTGTGCGGTAACATCTGTAATTATGTTAATCCTACCGACTGAATATTTGACAATGCCAAATAAAGGATGCACTGTAGTATTCGTTCCCGGGATTTCAATACTTTGAGACACAACGTTCCCGCGAATTCCAAAGACCTGTTTGATTCTTCGAGGAGTTTGGACACAAATATCATTCAACTGGATCGGTTTTAACAAACTGGCTGAGCACTTTAGTTTCTCAAGGGGTGAGACTCCTACATAGGTACGAAGTAAAGAAGTTTCTTTTCGTTCAATGTCTAAGATGGTAAGCTGAGACTGCTCAGCTGGACGCCTTAAGATGCAGATCGGCTTCATCACATCTGCAAAGAAGGATCTGAGTTACATGGAAGGAATAATTAAGTAAGTTACTTGTACCTTCAGGAATCAGTTCTTTTCTCAACTTGAGCAGTGCTATATCGGTCTTGACTTCCGGGTGCTTGTAAACCAATTCGATTGCAATTTCTTGAAAGTTTTTAGAGCCCTCCACACCGACTCGTCTGTTTAAAATTCTCATTAGCATTCTATAAAAATGTCATGTACAAAAATTGAGAGTACTTACAGAGAAGAGACATCTTCGGTCAAATTTCGGGCGGTTGTGAGGACAAAGCCTAAAATAGCAGACGATTATTGCTGATTAGAGGTTAGGGAAAACCATAAAAAAGGCTACTTTTAAACTAAAGATGAAGTATTTCTTTCAGAAAAAGTTTAAATAAAATATAAAGAGTTGTATACGAACGGTATGTGATTATTACGCCCTTGGCCATAAAGTCGGGTCCATAAATGTTTGCCATGAGGTAGATATCACCACAGTCAGTGTAGAGCCGTATATCCTCAGTCGACTGACCTTTACGGACGGCCCGCTGATTCTTTGTAACTTCTGGTATTTGTGGATCGTCATAAGCTCGAACAACTTGACCAATCCAGTCGGCGTAGCTAGTCACATCGACATAAGATCGCGCTCCTCCGCAGTTTCCTTGGCCTGAGCCTACGATGCCAAACTGCACTGGCACCCTCTCCTGATTCCTCAGTTTCACTTCTTTGGTAAGGGGACCTCCGATATCTCCACCGCAGGAGCCTTTCCTTGAGGGGCCTCCGCAAAAAGATGACTGCTCCGGACCGATTCCGCAAGAGCTGCGATTGAAGCGATTAATTGTAATCTCTTCAAGGGTGTTACTTATTTGACGATCTGTTCCTATTCCCCAGCCAAACGTTTTGAAACTGCGAATTGCGTTAATCCCATTCAGCTCTGTCGCATTCCGCAAAATGCAAATGGGTCGAACTTGGTCTGTGGAGAAAGGATACACCTTAGCACAGACTCCAAAGGTATTTAAAAGCACTAAACTCACCCGAGAAACTGACTCTCGACGAAAGCTTCAGTAGGGTGATGTCATTCAGTCCCTTTTCCCTGGAGTACAAACGATGGATAATGCCTTGTTTAGCGAGAACCTGAAGAGGTGGTTCCTGTAAGTCATCAGCTCTCCCCAGTGTCACCATTCTGTAAGTAAAATAAATAATGTCGAGAATATTTCTGGATCTATATTTTCGGAGTATAAACTATACTTACAAGAAACTGTAGCCATCTACGCATTGCGCAGCTGTCAAGACAAATTCTAAAATAGTTTTAAGAATATATAAAATTTACTTAATTATATATATTTACTGAAATAAATATACTTACGTCTGTGAATCAGGGAACCGGCACACAGTGGGTGTGTTTCGTTACGAACGACTACCGTCCAGGCGTCAGCCTCGCTTGGCGTTGAAGTCACGCAACTCTCATCCAAGAAGTGAGCATCTCCCCGGTGGCTGAGGTTCAGAAGAATGAACCATGCTAAGCAAGCGATCCCAGCTAATGACGTCTTCATCTCACACAAAGCTCGAAGGTAATGGCCACACGAAATCTGAACACCGAAAAAGAAAGCACAGAGGCGCTTATCAGCGCCTAACTTCCCAGAAATCATATTCATTGAAATCGTTATCTCTTTGAGCTTTAAATAAATAATTTCAAGACTTTAATTGTATATAAATATATAAATATATAAATATATGTTTTAAAATGAAAACAATTAAGTGTATAATTCCCGGAAATTTTGATAAAGCGTTGAATATTTAATTGCATTCTTTATAACTATTTAAGTAAGTTAGGTCTTCAAATATAATTTGAGATGATTTCGTAAAACGAAATTCAACCAAATAGTTAACTAAAATGTTAGATGAACTAAGTAGTTAGCTAAGAAATTTCGATTATGCCAATTAACACTCGAGATTTCTGTGGCCAAGAGCTCAATCAATAAACTAATAATACCGTAATGGTAATTCACCGAAAATCAATGGAATGCCTGCTGGCCAACTACACACTCACACGCGGCCATAAATCTGCGAGTCCCATTGAGCCAAATGCATTAGGCTGCATAAATATCTGCTGATGCGAACATAATTCCAGTCATGGGCGTGCACTAAGTACAGACTCGTTCATACGTACATATATGAATATGTATGACTGTCGAACACTTTTGGCTTTTGCCTTTCGACCAAACCAAATGGCTTTTGCAGCAAATAAAGAGAAAACGCTGAAAGAGAATCCCCTTGCCTTACTCAGCACTGGAGGATGCAATTTTATTATTTTAGCTGGTTGTCATGTTACCCAGAGATAACAAATTCGTTTACGATAATTTCAGTTAGTTTACAGCCGAGGACTGACATCGAATCCTTTGTCTGACTGCTGATCGTTAGTGAGTTTTATGGCAGCGGTCGGAATTGGAATAGAACCTTTATTACGGGGCTCTTTCTCTAAGCTTTAATTTGGAAATGAAATTTAGAAAGTTCTCCTGAAACTTTAACTTGGATACTCTGCCATTCTCTTGTTTGTCAATTGTTCGCAAATTATGCGAACATTTCGCTGCCTTTCACGTAGTTTGGCCATAAAATTTCAGTCAATTTAATTTCCAGCATTTGTTTTACATACATATTTATGTGGAGGCACGTCCCAGCCCGTCAGACTGTCTGTCTATTCCACACTTCTGGCTGTCATCTGGGCGACCGACAAGGGTAAGGATTCTCTCCGATTTTTGGGAAAGAAAACAGCCAGCCAGCCAGCCAGCCAGCCAGCCAGTCAAGGGCGACCCTCTGACCGCATTTGTCGTTGTTCGGGAATTTTCAGTCATGTTTTTTAGTGGAGAAATTAAAGCAAACATGGGCGACTCATGTTGAGAATGGTAAGGACAGGGAAAATGGATATTTTCACAGTCGATGGTACACTGGGAGATGTTGTGGAAAATTAAATTCGATAGACAGCACTCTGAATATTCACTTGATGTACTGTACATTAATAATAAATCTGATTTGCAGATTCCTGTGATTATATAATTATTAATATATTTAATTTAGATGCCTGCAAGGACAATTTCTGGATTTATTTAACTTCCATCTCCCTGGTCCCTGTAATTCCAATTCTGTCATGTTGTTGGCGCAATCATGATGCCGGAAGTTAGTTAGCAACACACTAGTTTATAAAATTACACATTGTTGACACTGCGAACGAAGATGGTAGAAGAAGTCGTCGGGAGCGTGACTTGACTCGAAACTTGGCGGCAAACTAACCAACTAGTTCTCGGCTAATATGCAAAAGTCACACAAGTCCAACTGTGGACACGTACGTTTGCCTCAGCTAGGTCTTTATATATCTATATGTATATGTCATGTTTAACTGGAGAATCGCGCATGAATAAACACCGAGCCCAGTTGCATTCAACAACTCACCTGCAAGGGGCAAGGACCGGCATAAGGGTCCACTCTCCTTGGTAATATATAAATTGTTGTGGAAATGAGAAAGGCAGCGGCTGCTGTTTGTATTGTTAATGAAGTCGCTTGTGGCCCTTCAACTGCATGTTCTTTTGTTTGATTTGTTGCCGGAGAAGTTTGAACAATATTTGCTTAAAAACTGGCTTTAAAGGTGATTCCTACCCCTTCAACACTCCCATTTATAAGTATTTTCCTAAGCATATGCCTAAGGACTGCAAATGCAGGACCAAATATGTACAACTTTTTATGCAGTTGTACTCTGGCCACGTACTTTATTGAATTTTCTAGTCATTTCTCACCTGTCTGGACAAGGGCTTTTTTTCGTCTGTAGCTGGAAATTTAAAAAGCGGAAGGTAGAGTTTATAATGTTAAAAGTTCTTGGACTTCCGGAAATTCGGGAAATATAATTTATAAACTAATATAGGTAAAAGTAACAATGTAAAGGAAATTCATTTGTTTATATTTCAAAATAAATATTAATGAATTCTAAAATTCGATAGTGATGATTAAATGGTGTTCATTATTATATGCCTGCCTTTTAATTAATCATAATAACACTTTGATTCACTTTCACACCATTATGGTATTATTTGAATCCCAGTCCCTGACTCCTTCTCGTCCGCTGCTAAACAGCTGTCGCTAATTGAAACAAATGAAATAATGAAGGCAATAAAACAACCAACTTTGGCTTGAATTGTTCATAAACCAACATAGAAAAGTTCCCCCTGACCCAGCACATTCAACAATTCATTTCCGCTCCGCTGCCTGCCACTGCAGACCAAAACTGTATAGGGCCAAACTTAACTGCTTCCCCTGGAGGTTCTTCGGGATCCCGAGTTTCGAGTTTTCGAGTTTCCTAGTCCCTAGTCCCGAGTCCTTGGTCCTGCCGCGTCTGTCTGCGGCCTGTTGTGAAGTATGCCAGGAGCCATAAAGCGCACAGCGGGAGCATTTCACTCTTATACCCATATTTTTTTCTGTTATTTTGTTTTATTATTGTCTTCTCTTTTTTTTTTGCATAATTAAAAGCAATTTAGTGAAGCCCCGCCACTTGAGGACAAGCACATGGGGCCACTTGTTGGCAAGATGGAGGCCAAGCTCTGTCAGCTTTTTGGCCCTGAATCATCCAATGAAATTAGTCATACAAGTCCGGTCGTGGAATGGCAGGGAGTCTCCATTAATTAGAACAGAAAAAACTGTACTGAACTGGGAACATTTTAATGCTAAGGACACACATTTTCATTAGGCGATGAGATACATAAAATCTTAATGTAATAAATTTAAATATTCCCATGAATAAATATGAAAGGGAGTTTACTACTTAAAGTGCAAAAAGCCAACAGATAATGGCATAAATCTGAGTTTAAAAATAAAAAAAAGCATATAAAATCCATTACTAATTAAAATATGTAGAAACCCAATAAGCTGCAGAAATAAAATCTTCTTACACTCTGTCATGCTGAAAAATTGTTACATAAACCAAATAGTATTCAAGGCAAACAAATTATTTCATTGTCGTAGATACAAATGTATCTTTCGAGCCGGGTGTCATAAATTTTGACAGGCGTTTGCATAATGCTGCCACACTTTATGACAATTTTATGCATTCCATTTAAATTGAAAGACAGCCGGATAGGGTTTTGCCAAGCAGAAAATGCTGGGTTAGATGCGAATTCAAGACCCTATCACACAATAGTTTATGCAGCCCAGGAGCTGAGCTGGAATTACTGGCATTTAACCAATTTGCAGGTGTGTGGGGATGACATTTCAATTGTACGGTGGAGTCTCGGGAGGTTAACCTTCGGACAAAACACACACCTGGGCCTTGCAATTACCACATTTGCAATGGCTTGGGCCCACAAATTAAACGATAATTGTGCTGCAACTAAAGTCGTTGACATCCTTCGGTTTGCTCTCCAGTCCCAGGGATATTTGCTTAAATGTCGCAATATCCTGTGCGAGTCCTCCCCCTATCTCTCTCGCCCGAAGGCCCTTGGCAGTGCGTGCAAGTACAAGTCTCGCAGATGAATTAAAAAAGGGCTGCAGCCCTCCAACGCCTGACTATTAAAAATGAATATTCCGATGGAACGATGAAGCTTAACCAGACAACAGGCGACGCTTAACCATTGTCTAAGCACTGCAGGCAAAATGTCAGGAAGCGGCAGCAGAAAGCGTTCGCAATGGCAACAGAACGACGCCCGGAGTGTTTACACCAATTCATTGGACTCCCTCCACAAAAAAAAAAAACAAAAGGAGGAAAAATAGTAAAAAAAAGAAAAATGAAATGTGCAAAATAGAAATAAGAAACGTTGACTGGAGTAGAAAATAACGAAAACTAGGGAAGTTTAGCTGGAAGAAAAGCTACATCAATGGTATCTGGCAATGCTATTTAAAATATCGAAGAATTTTATTGTATTTAACTTATTATTAGATGTAAATTTAAAATTAGTATACCTTAGATTTATCAAAGAATATATGAATATGTTTATAGAAATTAAACTGCAGTACTTTATATATTTCTCTATGATGTTTACTAATCCTTTGGTTATGTTCTTATTTCTTAAATTCTCCGGACATATTCTCATACATATATCCCGAGTCAGGATTCCCGACCCAAATGACTAAGGGCTTAAAATATTTTTAAAGCTCAGCCAGGTGAGCCCATGAACAATGGGATGTCAGCAGGATGTCTCCCGGGGGCCCAAGGATGACAGTGCAGCTGACAGTTCGACAGGGCTGCAGAGCCAACCTGCGGTCACCCCTAACACCTCTTAACCGATGGCACGGCACTCCCCGGCTGTGGCCACATTTATTTACCTTCTTCTAGCCGATGGGATTTGGCCACACTGTGTAAATATGTGAGTTCCCTCTCCAGCTCCAGCTCATCCACCTGTCCACCTGTCCACCTGCCAGCCCCAACTGCCGCCCCAGGCAGGTGAGGCAATTTTACAGCAGTTGATTGCTGACTGCAACTACTTCAGGGGCCCGGCTGATTCGCCTTTGATGTCCTACCTGGGGCAGGTAAATAGAGCGTCAAGTGCCCGATATATGAGGGTGCTCTGATCCACGGTCAGGCGGACAGATTGTTGACCAGTTCCATTAGTTAAGGAAGTACCACTGCCTTCAAGTTAAGGGAGCCTTTGTGGATGCAGTAAATTATTATTAAAAGTATTATTTTATATTAATGTCCCGCTGAAACCTTAGGCTCTCTAAAGCTAATTATAAGCAATGCTCCTTTGATTTGCTACTATTAAATTAATGAATATAAAATAATGTATAATGACATGGACAATTAAATATACATCCTGTTATTTGATAGAAACCCTACATTACCTAATTTAATATACCGAAATGAAGGAAGCCTCAAATTGGATGCTTATTTCCTGTCACATCACGGTCGCCACTAACCTCACGCACACCTGGGCACTAAGTACTCCCCCAATTTCGTAGTGTGACTAACTTTTGGCAGAACAGTGTGCGCGGTGCTTATACAGCTGCTGCGGTTGGTCGACAGAGTAAAAAAGGATTTCGACCGCCAAACTGATAAATTTTCAAATTTGCATGCTAATGAATACCGTGCATCCACGGCCAACTTTTCAACTTATGCGTATGTGTGTGTGTGCGAGTCCCCTGGTAACTCGACTCGGCCCAGAATATTTTAGAGTGAGCTCCGATTTATGGCAGCAGCGCAGTGGGTGGCCTGTACATATGGCATATACCATATAGGTTTAGAGGCGATGACAAAATCCCGCGGAGTCCGAACTGGAAAAGGGATTTTGTTCACCATTTTTCCATGCAAGTTTAACGCTTCACTAAATGGTAGATTTGGTTGAAAGTTAACTGGTAATGGGAAGGGATAATGATAATGCTGCTGCTGCGACTAAGTAGATAGAAAAAATGATTTCACCAACAATAATTCCAGTTTTGAAGTAATTTCTTCATATAATCCACTACTTAAGCTGGTATTTTTTATTATAGTCAAAATTTATGTTCTCTTATTTCGATAGTAGTATCACTGATTTATCAACGGAAGGAAATCCCACTAAACACATTATATTATGCGATGATCTATTTTCAAAGTGTGGTTATCCAACACTTTTCTCTCGTATTCCTTTTTCAGCTTTTCCTTTTATTTTTCATGCTATTACCAACGCTTTTTTTGGATGCTGCGTTCCTTCTTTTGATTCTGCAGAATTTCAATTCAACTTTGTTGCGGTTTTCGGTCGGCCATTCGGGAAACTAAAAAACCGCACTTTGAAATTGAAGTATGACCGGCAATTGTTGGTGCTGTCCGTCAGTTTTAGTTGCGCAATTTATATTCGTATCCTTACCGGCACTGCTCCTTTGAAGGAAATTAATTGAGAGTGGTATGATGCGTGAGTGAAGTCTAGAAGGTTGCCAGCCATTTGAATTCACTTTATTAAAATGCACCCCATTTGAAGGGCGGAAAATCTGGGAAATCTGAAAGCTGTCTGTGTGTCCCCGCTGTGTCAGCGTATAATTTGGCCCGTTCGCAAGACAAAAGAATGCCATAACACATGAGTTCCCGTGGCAGACGGCAGAGTCTGAATGAAAGTGTCAACTGAACCAGAGAACTGGGGTATACATATATGCTTATATATACAGACAGAGACCGAGTTAAGGGACACAACGAGAGTGTGTGTGTGCCCTGGATTATCCTAAAAGTCATGGCTTAGACAAATGTTTTATGCTCCACTTGGCTGCATTAGCCTCGCGTATTATGCTCAAGTGCCGCTGGCGCATGCTGCGTATGAGTTATTTATTGTTTATTTAAGCTATTTGGCTTGATTTTCCAGCTGCCTGTGTGCGAGCTAATACAATTTATGACTATGCAAAAGGTTTTCTGCTTTTGATCTGGCAAAATGTCATTTAATATTTTGCTTTAAAATGCATAAAATGAAAGTATATGTTTAAAATTAAGAAATTTCATTTATTTTAATGTCAAAAGGACTAACTGCCATTCCAATTTATATTTTGTATAAGAAAGTTCAACGAATTGCTGTTTACTGATAAACGCCTTGCAAATACCATCGGCTGTTTGTGTAATGTGTAAATAAAATTTTATTTCGCCATTCAAAAAGTGTTTTGCCGGAAATTCGCCGCATCTAAAATTTGATGTGACCACATTTCCGCGTTTCGTTACTTGCGCCTCAATTTCTACTGCATTTGCCGAGGTTCTGCTCGTAGTTCTGCATCGCAGGCATCAAATTTGATGACCTCCATGTGTGTGAGGCCATTCACTCCATAAGTTTGCCACGTTGCAAGACCATTTCCAGCAGTTGCCATTTAAGGTTCATCAAATGAAGGGACCGGACCTTCAAGTCCACATTAACTGGGCAAGCGAGTGGCGAGTCCTGTTCCAATGAATCAATTGCCACTGCACATGGGCCAAGGACATTTCTAAAAGCAGCCAGCAGGAATTTGCCACGCCCAGTCCAGTTCACCGACGGCATCCATTCCAGCAGCCCTTTTTTCGCCCAGCCTTGTGCACTTATTTACCCAGTCAGCTGTTCAGGCATTCACTTTGCCCCCGGTCGGAGGGGGACTTTTCGGGGGAAGGACGCAGGATCCCTCACCACTTCTCGACGCATTCATTCAAACACGGCTTGTATTTGAATTTCACTCATTGCGCATTCAGGCGTTTTATGACCCTCTCTGCCAGCGGCCAACTTTTAACCAAAGCCAAGGCAACCCCAGAATAGAGACGCACTAAAACAAAATTGTGCTTTGTATTTAAAGAATTTGCACCAAGCAATAAAGGTTTAATTTATGACTATGACATAAAAATAAAGTGGTTATCGAAATAGAAAAATACCATCTTTAATTATAAATCAATAAAGATCTTATATTGACATAGTTTTAATTATAAAATTCAACTTAAACTATTAAGAAAACATCCAAAGTTCCTCGTCTTAATTTTTTCAAAGTGCAGACCTCTTAACCCTTTTGGCTAGTGGTTGTGATAGTTAACCTTGCGGGTTAGCGGTCGCTATTTGGCCTAAATAATGGCACGTTCCAATTGGCCAGCTAAAGCGAGGCGGCGGTGTGCTGGTTGAACTGAAATGAAACTGGCAACGGCAATGCTTTTGATATTCTTTGTCACCTCCTTTGTTCTGTCAACAATTCCATTGCAGCAGCTGCAGCGCAACTGCAACTGCAGACAAGTTGACTGCAAATATTATGGCTGCCTTCCCTTTATTCTCCTCTTTGATGAATGGCAAGGCATTCCTTTGTTTGGCGTGACGTGACGAAAATTGTTGGCCCAACTGACGGCCACATTATGAGGGAGACTGAGTTGTAACAGCGAACCAAAAGGAGAGACGAGACTGCCATTCATTTAGGTCGCAGGACATCTTATGAGGTATCTTGGCGACAGAACTGCTTAATAAGGAAAGTTCCTTCCCTAATTGATAGATAATCCCCATAAATATCAATTCGCCGGGTGGCTTAGTAAATCCCCATCATCCCTCCGCCGAAGCGTAAAACTTATCTAATAAATATGCGCTCAGCTCGGCAGGCATAATCCATTTATATACACTCGATAAAAGGCTTTATTAAATTGACAATACAAAATTGCTTTATTGGATTCGCAGAAAGCAAGTAGTAGGTAGGGCGGCGGAAGGCAATTTTCTTTACTTTGATGTAAATGGATGGATACTTTGCTTACTCAAACAAAATTATCCAAGTGCAAATGTTGAAGGAGAAATTACAATGCTAAGTACGCAAGAAAGCAGAAAACCTTGCTTACCTTTTAACCAATTTAATAATTGATAAACTTAAATATGCAGGCTACCATTTGGAGGGACTCTAGTTGTATTACAAAATCTCTGGACATTGCAGAGCAATTTAAAATCTATAAATCTGTAATCTACAGCATAAATCTTGGAGGTAAATCGATTTTGCTCACGTCCACCAGTCGTATACGTGATGCGGTACATGATCAATATTCAATCGGCACAGTGGGGGAAAAAGCACATAAATTACCTATATTCACCATAAACCTTTCAGTTCATTCAAGCTACTGCAGGCCGTACATTCACACATATAAAACTTTATGTAGATATAGATATATGGCGATTTGATTACACTCTGCGCCACATTTATCTTAACCATGACCCATAAACACTTTGCACACCAGCAAACAATCATGAAATATGAATGCGACAGAATTTTGTAACGAAATGGTCAGCTATAGTCTTACTTTATGAAAATCCCCCAACAATGGAAACAGATAGTAATTGAAATACAATTTTATTCAGAAAACCTTCACTTTTAAAGCTCTAATCACTGCTTTAAAAGTAACTAATTAACATTATCTTTAGGGCATATGTTGCCTTAAGGATTTATCAGCTGTGCACCCTTTGACTGCCTTTAGAATATGTTGGCAGCCTTCTCCCTACATTGCGCATACGCCCCGTTATGCACTCGTTCAAATGCACAGCCATACTTACACTTGTGTGCGGTTGCCATGCCAGCCACCGGCATTAATGTGAAAAATTTAAGTTTTCAAAGTCGGTGTCCCCTCGCCACCCGCTGTCTCATCTCTTGATCCCTCGCCCGTGGGCTGTTGCCACTGCCATTAGCAGAGTTTTACTCGCAGACGCGTTAATTCACTCACATCACGCAGGCTGTTTGCATAAATCAACGCTGCGGGGTGCA
This sequence comes from Drosophila orosa, assembly GCA_018904745.1. Lineage (NCBI taxonomy): Eukaryota > Metazoa > Arthropoda > Insecta > Diptera > Drosophilidae > Drosophila > Drosophila orosa. The sequence continues at coordinate 19,139 of JAEIIH010024966.1, forward strand.
CTGAGGAAATTTTACACTCAGTAATATAAATAAATATAAAAAAGTAATCTATTTATATGAAAATGTGAAAAATTAAATGTTTAAATACATTAATTTAAGTTTATGTCGCAAGAATAAAGTCTGTAGTCAGTGAAATGTGAAGAAATAAATTCTAATTTAATTTGTAAACAAAGAATATAAAAATACATTTTTACATTAAACTACACTTATTTAAACTACAGAAATTATACTCACAGTTTCTAAGATTCCTTTTTTCTCCCCGTGTAACTGTGTCTGAGGGTGTGCGAATATCTGAGCTGGCTTTGGACGTATCAACTTTACGGCTCCTACTTAAAGCCGCAAAAATCAGCATAGCTGTTGGCGAGAGAACCCTTTCAGGTGAGCGGGGGAAAGATTTTCACCTGGGCCGTATGCTGCCACATTTATTATACGGCTCGCTTGCTCGCGATTTACAGCTTACGGCTTACGGCTTACGGCTTACAGCTTGTTTCCTGAACGGTTTAAGCCCTTTAGCTCGGCAATCTTGCGGAAAGCGTCCCCTGCTCATTTGTTAAATTATAATGAGTCGCGCTATGGAATCGGTGGAATCAAGCACCTGCAAAATCTCCTTCGACTTGCGGTCACCGGCTAAACTCAATCTCAAATTTAGGGGGGGTGGGACTCTGCACCCCCACAGAAAAACACAAATATAAGTTTTGGCCTGGCTTTGAGGGGGAACAAAGGAATCCAAAGGACCTACGACCTCCGGGCTTCCTCTTTCTGTTCGTGCGACAGTTTCTGCGGCCAAAGTTTTGTCGGTGGTGGCGGCGGTGGCGGCGGCGTCGGTTCGAAGTTCTGTGGCAAGAACTTGGATTGGTCTTGATGACTGCTGGCAGCTTTCCGCTGCCTCAAATTGTATTCTCACCATCTTGGGCCAGTGTGACGGCACTTTAAAGACGAATTTAATTACTCACAGCTTATAATAAGTACGCAAGCACGCAGCTTTTTTACAGATTTATTTTCTCAACAAAAGGATTATTATTTTGATAAGGAAAAACTTTTGTGTGAACGCAAGCAGATGCTGCTGTCGCACAGCCTCAAGGCGAAGGCCCGACTCTAATTAAATTTCAATGCGAAAAGTGCTGTCTTCAATTAGAAATTAGATAAAGAGCCGAGAAGAAACGGGCAGAGAAAAAAATCCAAGTAAAATCCAAGTGCTATAAGCCAGATTGCATGTCTTGCAAAGGCCGGGCTCGATTTTCCACTGCCTTCTCCACCATTTTTTTGTTAGTGGCGCAAAGACAATTTGCATATTTAATTGGTAATCATTTGACTGTCGACTTCTCGAGGGCATTCAGTAGTGGAATGCGAATCCAAAACCGAATCGGAATCGGAATCGAGCGCTTAGTCGCAGATTGCGCAACAATTCTTTCGCCTGATTAGCAGAATATTTAATTTAATCCTTTGTGATTCCAGCAGGGGGAAAAAAAAAAAGCAAAAACTAATGAAAAGAAAAGCGTAACGAGCTCAAGGCTGGCTTTGATTAGCGCATAATCAGGCGATGAGTCGAGTCCCGTGATTGATTAATCACATTCAATGATGCCTGGCACTGAGCTATATTTTAATTGGAAAGCCACAGACAAAAAGGCAGAGCAAGTTTCCGAATTTGAATGGGGTTTTCCTCATCGAGATTCAGTTTATTTTCCCGCCTCCCCCCTCTTACGGCTGAGTGAGCGTAGTGAATGGGGAAATTGATGTGCACACACTCGTATCTCGAGCACACGGGCAGAGAGACTCCTGAAGAGTCCTGGCGAGTCCCGGCGAGTCCTGGTGAGTCGTGGCGCTCCTGCAATGTTGTAATGAAAGCATAACAAAAACAGAAACGTAGCGCAGAAACCGAAACAGATGAAATCTCTGCATGAGAAATGGCTGCCACCTAAAGCTGCTATAGTTTGTAGTTTCCGTTCACGTTTCTGACATGAATAAATTGGTAAATATAACCGGGGTTCAATATGTCCGTGCGCATTCGTCAAGCGAGAATCGCAGCCGCGGAATTGCAACTTTGCCAAGCCGAAAAATATGTATCAATATATATGTACGTATATGAAAAACATAGTTTTAAATTGAAAACAAACTTTAAAGATATCAAATTTGAACAAATAAAACAAACCACAAGGAGTAAATGCGAAACAATATAGAAACCATTTTAGTTTATTTTGAAATATTTACCAAATATATAAATATTTTCAAGTGTATGCCGTAGAAAATCTCAAGCTCGAGCTGGCACAATCAATGACTTGAGAGCAGACAGCCCGGATTTTGGCCAGATTCCGTCTTGGTTACATTTCTGCATCATTAAGTGGCTGCCGCATGGCGGGAATATGCTAATAGCCATTTCTGGAAAGCCACCCAGCGGGTTGCCATGTGAGTTGTGTATATAATATTTTGTCTGCACCCTCCAAGGACCTCGGTAAGACAATGGTCCTGTCCCTAATCGCCTCGCCCGTCTCTGCCAGCTGCCAGCGAGCTGCTCTGCTCTTCCTTTTTTCCTCGAGACGTCTTAAGGGATCACACGGCTGAGAATGTTTACCATTTCGCATCGGAACGCGTTTCTTTTTATGACCAGGATTTGGCAAAATACTTTAATAGTTGGCAAAGGATTTTATGTTTGCCGAATGGAATCCCCCGCATTTCCCTACAGCTGCTTTGAGATGCATTGCAGCCGGAGATGTCATAAATATCCATGAACATTCCGGCACTCTTTGCCGTGATAATTCCCCAATGCAATTCCACAATTTCCACGCCGTCAAAGGGCGAAGGCATCTCCTCTCCACAATAATATTTGTGCTCCTATTTCTATGTTCTTTCCCATCGCTGCCTCGACCCAGTTTGCTTATCCTGCACCCCCACCGGCGGACCTGGTGGCCCGATGGCCCGGAGTGTTGATAGCCAGAAATTTATGGGGCTGTAAGTACGGTCAGTTTATTCCTACTTTATGCGCACTTGTGGGAGAAATATTATTCACCTGCTGGGCCAGAAGCAGCGAGGATTCTGGCTGCTAAGAAATTGTGGCCAGGCTTAGGTGCAAACTTGTTAAACGACTGGGCCCATAAAAGTGTTCAGCGCTGTCAGAGCTGGGGAACTTTTAAAAGGGTTGTTAATGTCTATAAATTTTAATTTCTAATATAAATTAAGATTGCAATTACAACAAACTTAAAGCATAGGGAAAGGAGTAGTTAGTTGGTTTATGAATGGAAATAATTATACTTTTAAACAAATAAGATGAACCTTTTTCATTCATTAAAAGTTATATAACCCTTATAAGTGATATTTTTTATTGCCAATATAAAAAAAATTTAATGGCCAGTTTACCAAGCTTTTTGTAATATTTTTGTTTAATTTCACATTAAATGTAATTCCCCTATTAGAATATAAAATTACATTTATGTATGTACACCATTAAATATCTTGTATAAAACATTTGCCAACGTTAGTCTACTAAAAGAAAATTATATATGTATAAGCAGGCATTCTTTTTCTACTTCGAAATACCAAAAAGTTGTTTTTTTTACATTGCCCAATTCTTAATTCTCCAAACTTCTCTTTATTCGTTTTTTTAATTTCCTGAAATATTCCCCTGGATAACAATTATCGGCCAACGAAGAGAAGCCGCTTGACATCGTCCCTGCCATCACTCGAAAGGAGAGTTAAGGATGCTTCATTTGGTTTTTAAATCACCAATTATGTGGAAAGTCTCAATAAGGCGAAGGCAAACCAAAAAGTCATGGCTGCAATCAATGAAAGTGCAGCGCAGTTTCATTCAAGGGTAATCGAGACTCCTTGAAATTATTGGGCAAGAAATGAATACAACGAAAAATGTGTATTTAATTGAATATATCTTGATTGAAATATGGTAGGGTTTTGTATTTATTTACCACATTAATATATTCAAATGACAAAGACCTTTATTCAGCTTATGTAAAGACTTATTTTTGTGTTTTATAAAAAAATGAATGACTGTGCAAAAAGCAAGCGCAATGTAGACCTGAGAAAGTGAAAAAATAACTACGAAATGGACCAGAGGAAGCCAAACAATGAGCGGTTGTTATTAAAAGTTCGAGTGCAAATAAATGGATGCCAACAATGCTACAACTCTATGAAAAATCCATAATGACGACGATACGTCATGTAAAATGGCGAAACCCAATCGGCGATTCGTTAGCCTCGCCGTTAAGTCCTTTGTTTCGACGATACCCGTTGTTATGGTATTTAATTTTCGAAATATTTTTACGGCTTCCCTTAAACCGAATGTTGGCCATGTGCAGATTTCAATAAAAATGGCTCGTCAGAGAGGGAAACAAAAAAAGGCGGGAACAATTCAAATAAGGAAATTGCCACATGCCCCATCCCGATGTGGTCCAATCAAAAAATGTAAATTTCCATAATGCCTCTCAGGCCCATGCACTCCTCTCTGGCTTCGCATCGCCATGACAATCTATTGTTAACTTCGGAGCTCTGTTCTTTGCTCAGATTAAAATTATCTTACATATGCGATGTGCCGGAAGACTCATCCGCGCCCTGGCCGGACTCATTCGGCTGGATGTAAGTAAATTGAAATTGCCTCAAGCCGCTCTCTTTAAGTGCACTTCGGTGTTTTACGAGAACATTCCGGCCAAAATGTACTCATATGTATATTTTGGGCGCCTTCAGCCGGAATTGCCGTCTTGTGGGTAATAAGCTTTTATTTTAGTTATATTTTGCACAGACATTGCACTCATAGTTCGTGGGCGGATTTTTGCTATAATACTTAGCAAAAGTGGCTGGAGAGTTAGACATGGAAATTAATTAAATAATAATGTTAACAAATATAAAACTTTTAAGATAAATATGGTTTACATTTTAAACAATTCGTTAAGAGTGACATTTAACCTTTAAGGAAGTTGTCCATCTATTCCCTAAAAATAGTTGTATTTTTGAATTTAAATGTTCAATTCCATTTAAACCAAAAACTGCTGTCAAATGATGAATTCAGAGTTGTGACTATAAATCACATTTAATTACATTTTACAGCAATTTTCAACAGTAATTGCAGCGAATTATTACCCATAAAAAGGAGTGGATAATGGCCAAACTATCATGCAAATTAAAAGTTACACCTAAGTTGGGCAAAAACAAATTGTCATCGGACAAGAGGCCACAAATCACACAGCAAATTTTTGCAATTTTAATTAAAACTAAACGATTTTAAGCGCAACAAACAAAACCCCGCCCACAGGTCGAGCATCGGGTCACATGAGCAATGATATTCAGCAATGTCCTATTGCTCTGCACAAAATATCCTCGGACAGGAATTTGCAACACTCGCCGGCTGACCTCATTCGCATGTTGGTCAGCATTCTCAATTAGTTGGTCGCCTCTTCTATTTTTGCTGTGTATCACTTGTGTTGCCATTCCTGTTGTTGCTGCTGCTGTTGCTGTTGCGGTGCCATGTGGTTTCATTAGTGGTTTGGTCAGTGAGTGGTTGTCTGGCGCACTTGCTACCTCAATTGTCAACATTCTGGCTCTCCAAGTTTAGGTGGTCTAATTTCTTTTCATTAACCTTTAGATCCGAATCGGTTCGCTTTCAATTGCTGGTCAATATCGCTCGAATTCTTGATTAGCTCTGTGTTAGTTGGACAAAGAATGTGATTCAATATCGGATGGGTTTCTTAACTCATTTGGGTCGGGTGTCCAGTATTTAAGAAAGTTAAATATGGGTATTAAGAATATAATATAATACATTCTAATATGTAAGTATTATGTACAAGAAAACAATGATTGGCTTGAAATTTAATTATAGCTTGTTGTTATTCTCGAGTTTTGGCAACAAAATGCTTGCTTTGTTTTTAATATATTATAAAAGTGCTGTTTATAAGGCCCTTGATCTGTTTTTATAACCTTTTATTAACATTTATTGTTTAGCATTTGCTTCATTTTTATAAATCATATGTAAATCATTGACCTAAAGCTCCTTTCTACCAATAAACTCTCCCATTCCTTGTTCTCCTAAACTTATCTCTTTTTGGGATTCTATTCCAGGTTTTTTTTGTTTTTTGTCTGATTTCCCTTCCAGACAAGTGCCAAAATGCAAACCGACCAAATGGAGAGCCCACAAAAAACTAAGCAAGTGCGAAAAAATGCGCTGAATCCGATTTGAAAATTGTTTGGCTCAGCGAAAAAATAAGACTGCCAACTCAACTGCATGTTCGCAACTGGTATTGTGTTCATTTGATTTCCTGAACGTTTACAGCAGAGTTCAGGAAAATAGAAAGATTTTAAGGAAAAAGGAAAAAAGAAAAAGAAAAGAAATATGTTCTTTACTTGTATTATCATTTAATAAAATAAAACAAAG
>JAEIIH010024967.1:0-11397 GCA_018904745.1 Drosophila orosa
AAATTTTAATGATGTAACCCCTTATCAAATTTTGAAAAAATGGCAAAAAAATAAAATCCTTCCAGACATGCCTAGATCGATTCAGTTTTCAATGCTGATCAAGAATATATATGCTTTATAGGGTCAGAAATGACTACTTCACTTCATGTCAAGCTTCTGACGGAAATTATAATACCTTGCAAGGTTGTAAATATAAAATTTATAAATTAAATCAGAAAAGAACATCAATGCCTGGCCACTTAACTCTCTCAAGAGGGCTGTCATCATTCCATTTCCCCCTCCGAAAAGTCATCCCAACGCCTGGCTAAGAATGTGTCGCTTGTCTGTTGTAAAATAAATGTTTATGGCTTTTTAATATTGCACATTGTCTGCATAAATTTCACGGCGAGGCTCATCTGCAACGTGTTTTGGCCCTCTCTCTCTCTGTCTCTGGCTGTGATTTAAAATCAAACTAAATCTGCTGCCAATCCACAGGTTGTTGAAACTTGAAACTCATAATTTTTAATTTATTTTATGTGATTTTTATTTGTCGATTAATCCCAAGCAGGCTGGCTGGCTGGCAGGCAGGCGGGCACTGCGACCAGACCCGACGACGCTTTATGAAACCTAAACGTAGGAAATTTATTTCCTACCAACTCGAGGGGCCCAGAGAGACCTCAAGTCGGGGCCGAAACTCGGGCCTCCAACTCAACACATAACACGAAATCAGATTAGCATGTTTTACAGTCAAACAAGGCAACGCGATGAAAATAAGGAACCTCGAACCTGAACGAACTAAGCCAATTGCCAAGGTGGGGAGAAAAGTGAATGTGTTGAGTGCTTTCTCCTACTTTGTAATGTGCCAAATTGTTTGTTGCCCGCAAGAATTATGGCCAAGAATCGCCCGCGGGCCAATTGGTGCTATAAAACATAACAAAAGCGTTCAGAAAAGGAGCTTGCAGCTGAGGATGAGGCTGAGCAGCATCTGCACTCGGGCTACCAGTTTGGGCAGACAATTTACGTTCAGTTTTTGATATATTTGAAAGCATTTCAATTGGTTTTGAGCATTTATTTCAATGAAATTTTAATGATTTAATAAAATAATGTAATAAAAATGTCTCCCACGATCTCTTCCTATTTTTTCCTAGCAATTTTCCCTCCGCTTTGCATGTCCGCGTGTCATCATCATCATTGAAGTTTCTGCTCCAATTCCCAACTACAAGTGGCAATAAAGAAAACGCAATTTCCTTCGATACCCCCACCTGACCGTGAATAAACGTGGAGGACAGGGACAGGGACCCAAGACCAACTCCTGGCCAAACAACAATTGATGGCAATTTGTTGATAAACATTTCGCTCGCAATAAATAAACAAATATTCCCTCTCAGCCACAAGTTGCGCCTATTTGGGGGGGAAGTCAGGCAGGCACCGGGTTTGCCATATAAATGCAAATGTTGCTTGTTTGCTCAGAGAGTGTGTGTGTGTGCTCTGGGGCAATTTTTCATTTGATTCCATCTTCATATTTTATTATGGGCACCAGGAGAGACTCTTGGGCAGTGGCACAGAGAGAAATGGGGAAGTATTCTAAGAATTCCCCTGAAAATTTAATGATGTCCAGCCTCAAATTGAAGAATAAATATGAACAATTAATATATAGATAAATTAAATAAATAATTAATTGAAAGATCAAGTTATTATAATTATTATTACATTTCTTCTACTAATTGTTCCCCCATTTATTACAGTGCCTGGAGTTCATGGTCGGCTTTGGTTAACCATTTGTTTGGCTGCTCCTTTGGGCCTGTTTCCCATTTCCATTTGTCGTCGTTCGTTTTTCGCCTTTCGTTTTTTTTTCTTTTTGTTGATACCAATTCCGCGATATGACAAACTATGTTTGCATTTTAATTTTTAATGCGTGTGAATTTAGCTGGCGGCTGGTTTTCCAATTTTGGGAGGGAGAATGGAGAGCTCCAGATGCGCGTGTCATGATTTGCTGTTGCTTTTAATTGAAATTTTATGAATTTATTGCTTTAGTTTTGAAGCGGGGTGGGTGGGTGTTGAAGCTGGGATCCCCCACCTCAAACCCCCCTGAAATTATTTGCAATCCCATTCTCATGTCCCGTGTTCTGTTCGTTCCCATTGCAGATGAATCAGACGTGCAAGGTGTGTGGAGAGCCGGCGGCTGGATTCCATTTCGGAGCCTTCACATGCGAGGGTTGCAAGGTGAGTTTGATATTGAAATTAATTATTTACGTATTTGTTTTAAGGGGAATTTAAACTTTTATATCATAGAGATTGTATTTATTATTTTTCCTAAATTTAAGGAACTAATTACAACCCTTAAGAAGATATTAATTGAGCTTAAGGATTATTATTGTTTCTCTGCCAAATATTTCACTTGGCAGTTGGAAAAACTCTATAAAAAATTACCTTAAGCATTTTATTCTATAAATTATCTTTTGTATCAACCCTTTAAATATTTAAATTGTAAATTAAACTGTATTTTCATGATCTTTAATATCAAAGTCTCCCTACATATTACTTGGCAAAAATACCTGAATTAAAGCGCATCCCACGGGCCAGTTTAAATACCGCTAACAATCCTCCTGAAATGGCCAACCCTTCTCGCATTTTGGCCACAATTTCAAACACTTTTAAACACAATCGGGCATTCCGCTGTGGCTGTTGTGGCCCAAAGTTGTTCATATCAATCGATTCAATCGATTTCAATAAATCGAATTCGCCGCCTTCGTGATGCAAAAACGCTAAGCAGAAAAAGTTATGAGGCCATTCTCCACGAGACCCGAGATCCGAACTCCAAGCCAGAGTCGGAGCCGGAATGTTGAGGTTCATCATTGGATGGGACGCAGGGAGAGGAGTAGCCACGGCAACACAAATGGATGGGATGCCCCAGGCTAAGGTCAAAGTTAAACAAAGCGCCCCACAAATAATTGATTTAAATACGAATACTCCTTTAATGGTGGGATGATCATTTTTTCTGTTGGCTCTCCGACTCGATTCGAGTTCAGTTCGCGGGATTTGATTTTGTTATTTATATATATATTTTTTTGTTTAGTTTTTTCTTGTCGTCGTATTTAGTTTTTGTTTTTTTTTTTTGCCCACGCCAAGGAGAAAAGGTCAACTAACGTACAATTTGTGGGTCAGCGTTATTTGATTTGTGCTTGGGCCTCGTTCGCAATGGCGTGGGCCTCGCTTGGCTAATTTAACGCCCACAAGAAGACAAACAAAAAAAAAAAAGCAGGGGAAAAAATACAGTAAATGGGCCCAAAGAGCAAAAAAAAATTAAAACAAACAAAAGTGAATCTGCCTTGATGCACAAAATTGCTTGTAAATAGTCGTCCGTCCGTCTGGGCTGCTTCTTGACTTCTTGAAACGAAACTGAAAACGAAGAAACGCCAGAACGGGCCCCAGATCCTCCTCCTCAGCCTCCTCCTCCTCATCGTCCGTTTCCATTTCCATTTCCGACCCAGTAATCTTGATGCCCAATTAACCTTAAAAGTGGATTTTCGCATTGTTTCTGCTTCTCTTTGGATATTTTTTTGTTGTTTCTGTTTCTGTTTCGGTTCAATTTTGCGCTTCGTCGTCAGCATCAGCACCGGTGTTTCGGTGTTTCTTCCATTCAAAAGCTCCACCTACGATCAGAAAACGACGGCAACCAACTTGAATACTGACAAACTGACACAGAGTCTGTCAGCTACACTTGAAGAAAATAATTGTGAGACAAAACTTCAGATTATAAAAGGTCTATAAATATTAAATATATTTGTAAAACATTTTACAAAGGCTGTCAAAGAAAATAACAATTTTTTAGGCGGTCTAGCATGGCGCCGAATTCTTAGTTGGGAATTTTAGGTGCAGTCTTTGCATAATTCTGTATTTTAATGGAATATTCCCTGAAATGCAGGTGAAGTTACTTAAATATCTATACAGGAAATCGCTTTTAGCTTGTTTTAAGAATTCATCATCAACAAAACACTTATTATTTTCATAGTAAACCAAAAACACAACAATTTTCTTCCAGTGCCGCCATTCAGTCAGTCATTTAGGCAGTCTGTCCCTTTTGGTTGATTGCAAAGCCGGGCAGGCCGTGAAGCGTTGGTGATTTACTGCCAACATTGCAACTTGGCATAAGTGTTGCACAGCCATAACCTTTGCAACATGCAGCAGTGGAAGCAGCAGCAGCAACATGTTGCTGTCTGTCGCTTGGGTTTTTGTTTCTTTCTCAGCTTTCTGGCTCTCAGCTTTTCATGGCTCCTCCGCATTGAATTAAATTGTTTGTTTGCTTTGTTGCAATTGATTGTGGTGGTGCCCCCAGCCAACGGTTAATGCCGAAGGTGTAGGTGGCAGCCTGGCCGTCGCTTGTGCATGTCGATTTGCTTCACTTTTTTTATTTCGGCGCTCAAAGAGCGTTTAAAGAGGTCTCGGTCTCAGCGGCGGATGAATCATCACAAAATTTAATGAGATATTATTGTCGAGCATTGAAAACGTATTACGAAATGACATCATGATGGAAGCTGTGTAAGGGTGGAGTCTTGTCTCTCTTGAGAGTCCTTGAAGACACTCGAGGATTGAATTTATTTATATATTTATTAACCTAAAAGCTAGTTTAATTTGTCTTTAATTCAAAATATTATTTATTAATTACCCTATAATATTCCCTTCCATTGCAGTCCTTCTTCGGTCGGTCGTACAACAACCTCTCGTCGATCTCGGACTGCAAGAATAATGGCGAGTGCATCATCAACAAGAAGAACCGCACCGCCTGCAAGGCCTGCCGCCTGAAGAAGTGCCTCATGGTGGGCATGTCCAAGAGCGGCTCCCGCTACGGCCGTCGCTCCAACTGGTTCAAGATCCACTGCCTGCTCCAGGAGCAGCAGCAGCAGGCGGTGGCCGCCATGGCGGCTCATCACAACAGCCAGCAGGCTGGCGGCGGCGGCGGTGCACCCGGTGTCTCAGGCGGAGCCGGCGGCATGCCCAATGGTGTTAAGGCCATGTCGGGTGTCCCACCACCGGCGGCAGCGGCAGCTGCCCTTGGGATGCTGGGTCATCCCGGTGGCTATCCGGGCTTATATGCCGCAGCTGCTGCCGGAGGCGGAGGCGGAGTGCGAAGCAAGGAGGAGCTCATGATGCTGGGCCTGGAGAGCGCGGGAGATTATGGCGCCCTCAAGCATCCGGTGGTGGCCTCGCCTTCGGTGAGTTCACCCGACTCCCACAACTCGGACAGCTCCGTGGAGGTGAGTTCGGTGCGAGGCAACCCGCTGCTCCACTTGGGCGGCAAGTCTTCCGCCGGCGGAGCTGGTGGTGGAGGCGATGGCAGTCAGGCGAGCGGAGGAGGAGGTGCGGTGCCGGGTAGGCCGCCACAACTGCGCAAGGACCTGTCACCGTTCCTGCCTCTGCCCTTCCCGGGACTCGGCTCCATGCCGGTGATGCCGCCACCCGCCTTCCTGCCGCCCTCGCACCTGCTCTTCCCCGGCTACCATCCCGCCCTGTACTCCCATCACCAGGGTTTGCTGAAACCCACGCCGGAGCAGCAGCAGGCGGCAGTGGCAGCGGCGGCCGTGCAGCATCTCTTCAACTCCAGCGGTGCGGGTCAGCGTTTTGCGCCGGGCACCTCGCCCTTTGGCAACCACCAGCCGCAGCCCCATCAGCAGCATCACCTCAAGGAGGAGGAGCAGCCTGCTCCACCGCCGAGGAGTCCCAGTGCCAGCCATGCAAACAACAACAACAATCACCTGCTGACCAATGGCAGCGCTGCCGATGAGCTAACCAAACGCTTCTATCTGGACGCAGTGCTCAAGTCGCAGCGGCACAGTCCACCGGCGACCACAAAGCTGCCGCCACACTCAAAGCAGGATTACTCCATATCGGCCCTGGTCACTCCCAACTCGGAGAGTGGCCGCGAGCGGGTGAAGAGCCGGCAGAGCAATGGCCAGAACGAGGAGGATGAGGAGGATGACGAGACGCGTGCTGAGCAGATCAGAGAATGTGTAGAAGAGGACGACGACGATGAGGAAGATCTGGTGGTGTCCATGACGCCGCCACACTCTCCAGCAGCTCACCACCACCACCAGGAGGCGGAAACACCCGCTGAAGTGCACATAAATCCCAGTCCCGGCCAGGATAATCCCATAGATCTGAGCATGAAGACCACGGGCAGCTCACTGAGCAGCAAAAGCAGTAGCCCCGAAATGGATCCCGAGCCTGAGAGCCCCGAGAAGAACGAAGCGGAAGATGAGGAGGATCACGACGAGGAGGATCATGAGGAGGAGGAGGATCTGAAGATCACACCCGAGGAGGATCACCCAGAAGAAGAGCGGGAAAAGGAGCTCGAAGAGGAGGAGCAGGAGGACCCCGAGGAGACGGTGAAGCAGACGCCACTCCTTAACAATAACAACAGTATCAGTAATAACAATAACAATAATAATAATAACAGCATCCTAAGCGATAGCGAGGCCAGTGAAACGATCAAGCGGAAACTGGACGAACTCATCGAGGCCTCCAGTGAAAATGGGAAGCGTCTGCGACTAGAATCCCCAGCCAGCGCCACAGCCACCGTCAAGGTGGCCACCTCCAATGCCTTGGATCTGACCACTAAAGTCTAAACAACACTCTCCGAATGACAGTTATCAGGCACTGAAGATCGATCGAGGCAATAGAAAATTAGCCCCCCGCTAAGACACCACCAAAAAGATATATAAAAGCAAAACAAAACAAAACAAGTAACAATAATAATATACATGCGAGACAATAAACGCATGTGAGTTATATAAAAATAATGCGAAATATGAAACGGACTCGCGGTCGGTCTCGGAGGAGTCTGGCTTCGATTAACAAGCGCTAAATACGAGTTCGTGCCGTTTGGGTTCGAGATGTTATCACATCGTTTAAAACAACTAACCAAATTGCCAAAATATGCAAAAGTCGAGCGGCCCCCGAAAAAAAAGAGAGAAAGATTTGCATATGGGGACCGATCGACCGACAGACCGACAGACAGACCGAAAAGTATAACACAAAACGCTGTCCATATATCGTTAATTTTATTCAGTGAATTATAAACAAATTTTTCGGTCGGCAAGAATACAAATTTGATAGAAATATGGAAGGAAAAGCTAAACAAATGATAAAAGATAAAAGAAACTGTAGCAAAATATGCAAAAAGGGGCAGCTTATCTCGTGTATCGCATGTATGCATAATATCGTAGTGGAATTTGTATAGTCCGTAAGATTCGTTTTCTTCTAAGCTATGAACCATATATACAGTATAACATTCAACGATTTACAATATTTAGACGATTCCCCCCAAGAGTATTTGTTAGTTTAAAGCACCCGCAATCGTTCTATTTAGATTTAGCTCGCCGGTAGACAAATTTTTGTGTGTAATCTTACTCGTTTTCGAGGTTTAGTTCGCTCGAGTTATTAGTCACAATTAGCAAATTCTTTAAATGTACGAAAAATATATAAATAATATATATAATATATAGTATATAGTATGTAGATGCGATTATGTAAGGCAAAAGGCGCACAAAGTTGTATAGCAAATAGCATAAATTATTAATATTAATGTTTGCTTAAGTATTTTCCCATTCCGTGTGATGATTTGGTATGCAAATCAAGAAAATTATTATTGCTATCACCACAAATAAATTACACACAAATAAATATTTAGATGAACTGGAGTTTCTTTTATTGATTGGGCTTGGCTGTGGATCCAAAAAGATCTACGAGATCTACGCCGGTGAAAGCTGGTTTCTCAGACTCCTGCGGCGATGGCAATCAATAAAATAAAAAAAAAGAAGAAAACTAAGAAGAAGCCATCGCTTTGGCGGGATAAATGTGTCGCATAAAATGTTTCTCCGCGTGGCAGCTTAATTAGAAATTATCCCAGAGAGGAGCCGGTGGAGCTCTTAACCTCCTTAACCCGCCAACCTGCTCGCCCGATTCCCAGGAACTCTCCAACTGCAAACCGATGTGCATACCAGCGCAGCCAATCAATCCGAAATCTATTTCAATCAATCTTTGCGTAATTGTAAATACTTTCAGCATAGCTTCGCTTCAGTCGGACCGAATGACAGAAAGACAGAAGGACAGACAGGCAGACGGACAGACCGAGGGGCTGACGGGCCTAGGCGACGGCAAATGGCGCGAAAATTATAGCAAAATGCTAGACTTTGGGACCTGAATTCGTTTCTATTTATTTCACACTTGAATTGATGCACAGCACCAGATTGACATTTTGCAAATGCTCACGGCACCGGAGGAGGCAATTGCCAATTGGCGAAATCACAGCCAGCCCCGGCTCAGCACAGAAGCTGTGAGCTGAGCCCTCGGCTCTTGAATGAGGCTGCGCTTCAATCAATCACTGAGAGAAAAATCGGAGACCCGAAAAGAGGTAAGGAGAAAGCAGTCTACAGAATTATATTTAAGGGAAATGTATTTAAATGCAATTAAAGTATTTATGATATTTGCAGTAAGCTTTCTTATGGAATAATAATTGTAACATTTATAGTAAATAAAAAATTAAACTTTAAATTCTTTAAAAATAAGAAAAATATTTTAAATTCTTGCGTTCAATTAAAAAAAGAGCATAAATTAAACAGAAGCTACAGACACACTTAACAGACTACTCTAAATAAACACTACGAA
Source organism: Drosophila orosa (assembly GCA_018904745.1). NCBI lineage: Eukaryota > Metazoa > Arthropoda > Insecta > Diptera > Drosophilidae > Drosophila > Drosophila orosa. The sequence goes on from JAEIIH010024967.1 coordinate 8,644, forward strand.
ATTCTGGATCTCCCTAAGTATCTTTCTAAGACAGCATCACTTTGACTACCAAAAACATTGATTAAAACCCCAACTTTCGCTCGGTGTAATCCTCAAGGCAGGCTTGGCCGTCGTCTTCGTCGTTGACTTTGTTGTGGATTGTGGATTGACGCTCACAGCTTGACGAGTTGACGGGTTAGAGATCGCTAGCTCCGACTGTGACTTTTCAGGCCGAGGGTTTTTCGGGGGGACCTTGCAGCCTAAGAAAAGGGGAGCTGAGCTGTGGAGGAGAGCTGGTGCTGGTGCAAAAGTAAGGTAGTACATCCCCAGAGCCTCCTCGCATTGTCAGCGGTGAATTGTAGTGCAAATAAATTTCAATTGCGAGACACATTCTCCCACTGACATTGTTTGACACTTCTTCGGCTGCACAATTTGCATGTCGAAGGCGCGAAAGGGCGGCCCCGGGGGGTGCCCGGCAGATCTTTAAGTTTATTGTTTGATCTTTAAAGATTGGCCAACACCCAGCGGCGAAACGTTTTCTTTCCTACACCCTCCTTGACACCTCCTTCCCTTTCTTTTTCTTCTATTTTATTTATTTATTTATTTTTTGTTTTTGCTAACAAGCTCAACACACACACACACGCTCAAGATGACGACGATGATGACGCTGATGCTGATGGTGACGGTGATGAGGAAGACGCACCCAGGCTACCAATCTTAGACTTGGAGCTCCATTTACGGACTATCAGGAACCGGAGCTGGGGTGAGTCCGAAGCACTGGAGGAAATTGTATGTAAAATAATGATATATTTAGAAAATTAGGGTCCTGAAAGAACTAAGCTTGGAAAGCCGCCATAAAGTCTATGCAGATTTATTTATGATAAAAATATTGTATTATTTAATAAGCTATTTTATTAATAATTTATATTTTAAATAAGGTAAACATATTTTAAAATCGAAGCTTGGTAAATCGCCATGTAGTCTATGCTGGTTTATTTATGATATAAATAAAATAATATTAAATAACCTATTCTTCTCTATTAATTTATTTATTTTAAATTTATTTGGTATAACGTCAAAACATTTTAAAATTTTAGAATCCGTTTTTGACTGCATCAAATATTTATTTCTTATGAAAAGACTTCTTTCTGCCTCTGAAAACATTGTAAACCTATGTAAGCTTTGAAATATAGTATTAAAAAAAATCTAATAATGGCAATTCAACTCCGAAAAATTATTAAGTAAGTTAAAGATGTTTATAAATATTTTTAAAACATTTTCCCAATTTCTTTCCGAGTATTTTATTATTTCTTTTTGCAGTGTCTGTCTGCTCCAAATGCATTAAGTGTTTTGGCGCTTTTATTTGCTACCCACTCGCCGGGGAGTCGCAGGCGGAACAGCAAGACGACTCGATAGCTACACCCTAATCTCGTGTGGACCACTTTCCGCACCTACAACAAGGCGGCACATCGCACATCGCCCAGATAGAGGCGACACCAACGCGCGCGATAAATGTCTCCGCTCTGCTGGAACTCCCAGATGGATCTAGTATACTTGCACTCGCACTTCGGATCGGTGGAAGGAAGCCGGAGAAGCTGCTGGCCGTGCCTCTCGATACTTAACACCTAGGCAGGGAGGCACACAGTCTTACAGACAGACAGACAGACAGATGGAGACTAAACGCTCCAACTGGATTGGGGCATGGCCGATAACCGGCGATGAAGCGTTGAAAAGCCAGACCAAGACTCCGAGATCTTTGGGGCCCACTTTGGATGCAATTGCCGCAATCTGTGAGTAACAAGCATAACACGCCCACTGTGCCGGCGACTGGCCCGGGGGTCCAAATTGGGCCTAACAGTTGCACAAATGGAACGGAAATTGTTAGTCAGCCGAGCAAACAGAGTTATCAAAATGCGACTCGATTCGATTTAAACGATTTCAGCGATTTATGTGTGCAGATTTCGCTTTTGCCTGAGGTATTTATTTTTTTGGGAATAATTTATGGTATATATTTTATTCTTTTTACGGGGAAGTTTGAGGGTTTATATTAGTTTAATATTGAAAAAGGAAAAGGGGTATCTTATAGGGTATCTTATATATTATATTATAGTTCCCTCTGTCTTTATTAAGCCTGTAAATATTATTTAATTAAATATCTCTGTGGTGTTATTTTAACTTCAACTAAAATGAATGCTCTGTTTTAAATATAAAAATCAAGCAATTAACCTCCGCTAAGTCTTCTTCCTCACAATCCCAATCAAAAGTCATCGAGTAGCTCCCCTTGAGTTTTACATACTGAACTTCGATCCCAAACGAATCTACCAAACGATTATGGATCAGAAGTAGGATTCTAAAGCCCATTCAATAATTTCCCAGGCTAAAGAAAAAAATATATAAAAATAAAAAACAAGACAGACAAAAGCCGCAGCCTAAACGCCGCTAAGTGCTTGGGTTTTGTATAGGTTTTGTGGTTTGGTGGGTGCCACGAATCGGGATAGAGTGTATCGCTGCTTTTGGGGTTCAAGAGGGTTCGGGAGCCACAAAAGGGGGGATGGGGGATGGACACCCGGGCATGACTTTGCTCAATGTGAGGACTTGTGCGCATACCGCATTAACTACTCCATAAAAGGTGTAAAGAAATCACTTAAGTACTTGGATGTCACTCCTTTGTCAAACTAAATCATAGTAGGGAACGGAACCCATCGTGAATCCATCTTTCTTCTATATATACTATATTTTTACATGTCTATATGCACGCAGAATAATTAATGGGAG
>JAEIIH010024972.1:0-11298 GCA_018904745.1 Drosophila orosa
CAAAAGGATCTTGTCTTAAATTTTATAAGTATTATATGTAAAATTATAAAGTAAAGAAGTTTGCTTGGAAATATAAACCTGCAGGCAAAACGCTTTAAGCTAAACACTTAAACAAAGCAAACTATTATGAATATAGTTTCAACATATATTTAGTTCATTATAATCTAGTTTTTCAGTGCATTTACAACAAGTCCACAATCTAATCTCTTTATTGAAGGTTTAGCAGATGAGCTCGCAAAGGTGGCTAAAGATTTTGTTGGGGAAAAGTACCTATCCGAGGTCAGTAATTCGGATCATGGAACTAAGATCAGTTCTGTCACATTTGTGCCGATTTTTATATAAATTAATTTAATAGTGAAAATAAATAACAGTTTAAATAATTCGATTTCAAACTAAATGCACTCTGTGTTCTGTTCCTTAAAAAGTCCGCTGTTCTCGAACCCACGTCGTCCGCGGATGTACCAGATGGTTTCGTGAACGGATCGGGGCAGCACCTCCGGCACCTCGATGTCGTCCGCCACGGAAAAGGTGTAGTTAAATGTGTTGGTGGTCACCTGGTTGCCCGTGTCCTTGTCAATCACATTGCACACCGTTTTGATGAGGATGTAATTGCGCCTGGTGTACACCACATAGGCTGTCATCTTGATTAGGCTGTCCACGGGCACGGGCTTCTTGAATGCGATGTTTGAGATATGCCTGAGGGAGGGACGACTCTTGCTGTAGAGAAAACAAGCTTCCCAGCTGATTTCCATTGCGATGCGCATTAGGTAGCCGCCAAAGACCCGATTATGATGGTTCCGATGCTCCGGAAACGAGGGTGTGGTGCTTGTCTGGAAAGAGTCTTCCATCCAGCGACAGTTCTTCGGCAGGATCCGCTTATTCAACTCAATAGAGTCTTTGGACGAGGTCCTCCTGTGCAGCTCGGATATTTTCACTATCTCCTCTTGCGTGGGCTGGTACACTCCGCGCCAGTTGCTCCATTCCTGGCGCTGCCGCTTCCTCTCGGCACCGCCCGCCATGATTTTCTGTTCCCTCTCGCACCCCGGCTCTATGGGATTCACTGGAGCCGCGGCCGTGTTGGTGGCATTTCTGGCACCCATCAGGAACAGTGCACGGGTGACCGGATTTATCTCGCCTTTGGCCACCTGCTCCAGCCAGACTACCACCTCCATGGAGCTGGTGCCCACCCAGGAGACGTGGCCGGACAGTCGGATGTCCTGGGTGCCAAGTGTGTGATTTTCGGTAAATTTAATGTTATCCACCAGAATGGTGACGAAGGTGTAGGGTAGGTGCACTCCCTTCGGCAAATTGGGCGCACACAGGTGTCGGTGACAGCACCAGGCTGCAAGGGATTCGTTAGAGGATCGATTGATGAGTGACCTGAAGGATCCTCCTACCCGCAAATAGGTCCATGTCCTCCATGAGCCTGCCCATCCGCACATAGCCATAGTAGTTCATGTACTTGTCCTGCATTAGGCGGTCCTCACGCAAGGGAATGATGGCCGACGTGAAGGAATCCTGCATGGTTCGCGGCGGCAGCTCCTCCGCCTTGGGTTGGTACTGCAGCAGATGCTCTCGCGATTTTGGCTGCAGACTGTAACCAGGCTCCAGGCCCAGGCTCTGCATCATCACCTGCTTGACTGGGGAAGAGAGGAAACTGGTTGCAGTATTGGTTTTATTAGAGTTCATTTGGTAGTTACTTTCTGCCATGGTTTTGGATTTCGTCGGCTCATTCTTTCCATTGTTGTTATTAGGCGGCGGCGGTGCATAGTGGCGTCTATGGAGGAGCTGGCATTAAGCTGTCAGAAAGAATACTTGAAACACTCACCTGTAGATACAAAACTCCCAAAGGTTTCTGCCCCTTTGGACACCAGACAAACACCTTCGCATTTTAATAATAATAACTAAATAACTAAAGAGTATTCGGTATAAATATACAATTTAAAAATAGTTTAACCAATTCCGTTTTGCAGTCAGGAAACGACAGACAGTGAACCACTGGTATTTGAGGTGTAGAAAATGTTAGATTTGAGCAACGAAATTCAGAAACTATAACAAACTTCCAGCACGCTTGATTAAAAAATCAACTTATTGTACCCAGAAAGGTCTCTAAAATAATAAATAACTTTAAATTAGGAATGTTTGCCATATTTCTTCAAGAAATCTCCGCATAGTGCAATTATCTGAAATAATGATCCCGACTTAGGTTTGATATATCAAAAATATATAGCATTTAATTTTAAGATATCTATATTATTTGATTTTAATATTCTTGCTTTAAGTTCGCTGGAATTCCACATGTATTTAGACAAATCTCTGCTCTGAAATGACAAAATAAATCTAAAAACCAGTTCTTCATTGAATTAACTCTTTTATTTACTAAATTTCAAGTATTTTCGGTTCACGGACTTTAATATTTAATGGTTTTTAGATACAAAATATTAAAAATACTTCAAAGTAGGACAATACAATTTAAATTTATACTCTTGCTGCCTCTATTTATCGCTGCCATGTTATCTAAGTTACTTTTTAAACACAGAACTGTAGTAATATCATAATTCTCATACCATAGCCTCGCATAATTATCATTTGGGAAGGAAAAACACTCACAAGATGCCACTTTGGACCTATTTCAGACCCATGCTGGCCTCGAACTTGCGACGTCCCTGGATGTACCACATGGTCTCGTGATAGGATCGTGGCAGCACCTCAGTGACCGTATCCGGAGCTGAGAAGGTGTAGTAGAACGTGTTGGTGGTCACCTGGTTGCCCGTGTGCGTGTCCAGCACATCGGCCACGGTCATAATTTGCACATAGTTGAGTTTGGTGTAGACCACATAGGCCGTCATCTTGATGAAGCTATCCACGCCCACCGGCTTCTCGAAACTAATGTCCGAGATGTGCTCCAGCTTGGGACGCGTCTTGCAGTAGAGGAAGGCTGCCGCCCAGCTGATCTCCAGGGCACTGCGCATGAGGAATCCACCAAAGACCCGATTATGGTGATTCCTATGCTCCGGAAACGAGGGAATCGTGCTCATCTGGTAGGAGTCCTCCATCCAGCGGCAGTTGGGCGGCAAAATGCGTTTGTTCAGCTCCAAGGTGTTGCTGGGCGTCGTCCGCTTGTACAGCTCGTACATCAGCGTCTGCTCTGGATCGTTGGGCTCCACCTTGAACACAGATTGGGCGCAGAGTATCTGGCGTTGCTTCTTCCTGTCTGTCCCACCCGCCAGGATCACCTTTTCCTCCTCATTGGCCGGCTTTATGGGGTTCACCGGAGTCGCAGCCGTGTTGGTGGCATTTCTGGCCGCCATCAGAAAAAGGGCACGGGTTAGCTTTTGATAACTCCCCCCGACGAGCTGTTCCAGCCACACCACAACCTCGATGGAGCTGGTGCCCACCCAGGAGACGTGACCGGATAAACGGATATCCTGAGTGCCGGAAGCCAGCACATTGGTGAAGTCAATGCGGTCCACCAGGATGGTCACAAAGGTGTAGGGGAGATGAACTCCCTCCGGCAGATTGGGCAACTTCAGGTGCTTGTGACAGCACCAGGCTGTGGGGGGGAAATCGAACATAATTGATAAAAAGAAATAAGAAAGGACGTACTCTCCTTACTTACCAGCAAACATATCCATATCCTCCAGCAGCCTGCCCATTCGCACGCTGCCCAGATAGGTCACATACTTGTCCTGCAGCGTGCGGTCCGTGCTCAAGGGAATGATGGCCGAGGTGAAGGAATCCTGCATGGCCCGAGCAGGCAGGTCCTCCAACTTTGGCTGATACTTCAGCAGATGCTCCCGGGACTTGGGCAGCGGGTTATAGCCAGGCTCCAGACCCAACCGCGTCATCATCTCCTGCTTGACTGCAACGGGGAAGATGAGTAACATGGATTTCTGTAAGGATTTGGGATTCCCACTTACTCTGCGCCATGGTTCCCGACTCATTGGCCACCGCCGACTGCTTAATGTGGGTGGGAGGAGCGTAGTGACGTTTACTGAGTGAAAAAGAAACATTTTATAATTGCGAATTAAGAAAACTTCTTATCAGAAGATTTTTACTTATAGGCCACTTACCTGGACGCCGCCCAGGTCATTGGAGCCACCTTGGCGGTCACCTCCATAGGATTTCTGGCTCGGAATAAAGCCCAGCACTTTTGTGCCCCCAACAAAGAACGTAGCATTTTGGTTTTTATTTAATATTTAACTTATTTGTGGAACTTTTGCGTTTTTTGTGCTTGTCTGAAAAGGTGGAATATCAGCTGGTGGCCGAAACAGCTGATGGCTAGTCACAGTGGGTCGCATCAGAGCGTGGGAGTGCTTAAAATTCCTTAAAAATTAAAATTCAAATTTAAAAGTTAACTGCTTAACTATAGCTTTTATGACTTTAATATTGGTATACATAATAAAAACAATACAGAAAGATCCGTTCTGGAGCTGAAGTTCATTAACCCTTAAGACCGCAAATAGCCACAAATCTAGGGACTTTAAATAACACTGGCCGGCAGCATTTCAGAAAGAAGTAGCGGAATATTTATTTATTTATATAAAGCTGGTGTAAAACTAATTTCTAACTTATGATACTTTTTCTAATAGTTTTCAATCTGGTGACTTCAAATCTGGCCGTCATGTATAAAAAAAAACCTAATTCTTGAACTTTAAGTTTAAAAAATCTTGAAAACCTGACGTATAGAACATTTTTTGAGCCCGGATTTGAGTTCTGCGGAGAGGAAAATTATATTAATGTTCTTGGTTCTAAGATTTTTAAAAATTTGGTTGGCCTGTGTAATAGTTTTTTATTTTACCTTTTTTTATGGGCAATTTTGTATTTTCTGGCCCACTGTGGTGCTGTGGTAGCGATAAATACACTCAACATACATTTGTACATACATATATGACGTCAGCACGAAGATTGTTAATTTTGTTGGTCACTGGATTCCCCGAGATAGCGTAAGCTTGTGCCTTCCCGATTAACACCTATTAAATCTGGGTCTTTATACGATGATTGATCGAGGAGATTGTAAATAAGATATTCTATAATTAGCATTATTAATTTATTATTTTACAAGCCTTTTTGCCTGATATTCTTAATAGAATAGAAGTATTATTAATTCATTTCAAATGTGACCTATATTCACTAAAATAAGTTAGATAAATTCGGTTAAAACAAGAAAAGAGGAGCCTGAATATCTATGTATAAGATATAGTACTCTCTATTATCTCGAATATTTCCAGCTGTTAGACAGAGATATGAATTACAATTAGCACCCCTTTCACATACAACTTCATTTATTTATACAACTAAGGTGTAAACAATCTAAAAATATGACAAACTTGCCGCTTAGAGACTCAATTCCTTCAGGGCAAAGTTAAGCACCACCGGCAGCAGGCCGGCTTCCTCCAGATCCAAGATCTGTTGCCGCAGATTATCCACCGGACGGGAGTTTATCAGCTGTAAGCAAGGAAAATAAGCAAATATTCCTAAAGAACATCTAAGAAACCTACCGCTTTGATCTTCTTCCTCTCCTGCGAACTCTCGCAGAAGCTGAGGATGGCGGCGGCCATGTGGGGTCGATGGATGACAACGCAGTACTCGGCAAACTGCACCAGATTGAGGGCATGGACCACCGGGCAGCCCTGGAGCCGCAACAAAGTCTTGTGCAGCTGCTCCTCCTGGGCAAAGGAGCGTGTCTGCACGGCATTCTTTAGCGGATGACACAGCACATAGTCCCAGGCCAAAGCCAGGCCGTCCAGATGCAGGAGATGAGGTCTACAGCTAAGCACATCCAGCAACGCGTTCAGTTCGCGCACCATATTGAACATGATCATGCGCTTGAGGATCCCATTCCAGATCTTGGGAAAGTGCACATCGAAACCGAGGCAGATGTTGGCCATTACCTCCAGGGAGAGCGGATTCTGGGCGTTGCGCTGCCAAATCATCTTCAGAATGTCAATCTTGTTGCACTGCTCGCCGGCAAACTTCTCCAGGTTCGACTTGTAGCCGAGCGTCTTCAGGTCGTTGACGCACTTAATGCTGATGAACTGCTTCTGGTTGATGGTGCTGGTGAAGGAGTTGCTGCCATCGTTGAGCTTCGAGTAGCACTCGTACATCTGCAGCTGCGTCGAGGTGTTCATGGAGCTACGGGCAAGCTCATTAGCTTGATTTAATTTCAGTTTATTCATCGATTCTTACCCTCCTTTGAAGATCAGGCCCACCAGGAACTTGACGGCCTCAGCCTTTGGCCAACTGGCCAGTATGTAGAAGGCTCTGTTCACATTCTCGCTGGCATTCTGAACGCCAGCGGCACCATCCCCTCCGCTTGGGTGCTCCGGCTCCTCCATGAAGGTCTCCTCCAGCATTGTATTGTCCGCCGGCTCCATGGTGACCGATAGCCACTTTTGCAGCAACCGAAACTGTATGGTGTCCAGGCAGAGGCTGTGCAGCTTGGCAATCTCACCGACCAGCGCATTTATGTCCACTTTTGTGGATTTGAGGATGAGCTCATGGTGGTACAGGCTGTTGATCAGCTCGCTGGGATTCTCCACTTGATTCAGGAGCTTCTCGTCGGTCAGGCCGTACACATGCAGCAAATGCTGCGTCTTCTGGATGGGATAGCGTCGCCTCACCTTGGCCATGTGCTCCTTGTCGGTGATGAGGTCGCCCTTCTCCTGCATAAACTTCCAGCACTCGTAGGAGGCCTCCACCTGGTCGGCGCCATCCCGCGCATAGTTGCTCACATAGTAGAGGATCAAGAAGGCCTTGTTGGGGTTGTGTATGTTCTCGACGAGGCGGAGAATGGACATGAGGAAGGCATTATTCGTGGGATGCAGGCTCCAGGACTCTGGCTCATTCCTCGACTTGTACTCGGCTATTGAGTTCTTCACCGCCGACATGCAAAAATAGTCACAGTTCTGGGCACTGTCCTTGGAGCCCTTGAGCGAGGTGTGCATCTGTATTAGCGGGAACCAGCCCAGGCAGTTGTCCACGCTGAGTTCGCTGACTGCAAGGGGGATTTCATGAGCATGTTTTCGACTTGAAATAGGATTTCCTGTACCCACCCAGGATATCCTTTAGCGGCTGCTCTACAATCGCCTTGAAGGGCAAACGATAACGCGAAATCTTGGGCAGAATGCCATTCTCCTTGTGCGATTTCAGCCACATGTCCGTCTCAAACTGACTGGGACGATTGCGACGCCGGCTGGTCATCTTGTAGCGCAGAAAACGCAGGATATTCTTCCAGATTTCCATCTCTTTGGGTGCGGAATTGAAGAACATCAGGATGTTGATTACACACATGTACAGTTCGTAAAAGTAAATGTTTATCTGCAGAATAGAAAGCGTATTTAATGTCAACATCTTTTATAGTCTTTCAGGAACTCACCTCCTCGATGAACTGCTTCAGTTTCGAGGTAAACAACTCCACATTCTTGATGGCATCGATGTAGGGCTGGCACATGTCTAGCATTTCCTGGGCGCTGCACAGCATGACCAGCTTCTCGTCGCCAAAGCTGTCGCGATGGACATCGAAGCGCAGCTCCTGGCCACTCAGTATACTCAGTATCTGAGTGATGAGTATCTTCTGGAAATCAAAGCCAAAGTCTTTGCTTATGCGCTCCAGTAGACGCACGTCCAGCTGCTTGTTGTGGAACTCCTTGAGCAGATCCTCCACGCTGTCCATTTCCGCATTAAACTTTCCCACAATGCGCGGATCTTGCTGACAGAACTCCAGGTAATAATAGAGCTTCAGACGTCTGCAAGGATTTGTTATGGTAAAAGAGCTCTCTTTTAGGTTACTTAGTATCTATACTTGGCTCGTATCTTCTCCACTGTGTCCACATCATCCATATGCTCACTGTACATGGCGGACAACGTCAGGCAATTGATCATCTGTAAATCCGACTTCACCTCCTTGGAGAGTTTATCGAGCAGGGCCACGGCATCGCTATTCACAGCCAGCATGGTGAAGAGCTCCATAAAGTTGACATTCTTGTTGCTCATCGCATTGCGCAGAATGCGACGCAACTGCAGGGTGATGAAGCCCTCGTTGATGATCCGCTTGCTGAGGCAGTTCTGCTGCTGGTATTCCAGCAGATACTGCAACATTACATACCAAACGTCATGCTCCTTGGTCTTGGTTAGCAGCTCCATCGACTGAAAGAAGTCGGTCTGAGCGCTGTCTATCACCTCCCCAATGTTCTCCGCCAGACCCTGGCGTATGTGCATCAGCATTGAATTGTTCGGCTCTGTTTCAATCACCATCAGTCGCAGAGTCCTGGCCAGAAACTTGACTATGGGCAGGTGAGAGCCCAGGATTTTCTGTGGAGGGTAGTTACTAGTCAGCTTATTCTAGGGACTTTAAGGCTTTATTAGGTTACCTTTTTCTCCGGCTGCTGCACTGGCTGCACCTCTACCTCATCGAATATGGACACCGATTGCCGCTTCTTCATTGCTGGCACCTGCAGCACAGGCTTCGTGTCAAAGGAGCCATTGATGGCACTGCTAAAGTTGAGCGTACTCTCGCCAAAAGCCAGTGTTGTGCCATCCAAAGTGCGACAAATGTGCTCGTTAATGGCCTGCTCCTTGCCATCGTAGTGCTTCTTGAGGGCATCCAGCGGATAGTGGATCACCACCACCCGCACATACTTGATTACCTCGATAAGATCCCGGCGACGATTCTGCTCGTGTGTCTGGGCGGCAGTGAGCAGCTCGTAGGCGAGTAAAAAGCTCAGCGGATCACTGTCAGTGATTAGCTGCAGGGAGGAAGGGAGATCTAGCCAGGAAAGCCATTATTAAATTGAATAAAAAACACCATGAATGTGTATCAGTTAACCCACCATTATCGGTGCCCTTGGCATTCTCAATTTGCTGGATGATCAGCTCGAGGGCCAGGTTAATAAAGTCCTCGGTATTGCCCGGCAGGCAATCGATGAACTGCGTCACATGATAGGCAATGGCACAACTCAGCGGCAGGCAGCCAACGCGCTGGCATATCCGCTGCAGGCCAAAGACCTGCGACAAGCTGAGGGCCGTGCAAAGCGCCAACATTTCGCTGACAATGAACGCAGGCATATTCAGCGTGGCCTGAGCCCGCTCCACGATTCGCTCAATGGTCTCGTCCAGCAACTCGTGACGCTTCTGAAGCGGAATGAGCTCAGTGCTGTGGCTCAGTTCAACGCCGAATTTCTGGTGGAGCTGGAAGCGATGCTTGATCATCAAGTAGCGCCGCTCATACGAGGCATCCGAGGCGTGCGGCAGCAACAGCTTAAACAGTTCCAGGACATTTTGATGCTCCTGCGCCTTGGCTTCGTTCTCCAAGGCAGCGTGTGTTGTGTTCTCCAGCAGGGTGGCCAAGATCTCTACCACATGCTGCCCGTCCTCAGAGTACTTATCCTTGTTCAGCGTCTTGAAGAACTCATATGACTGCTCGATTTGGCCGCGACGCGCCATCTGGTAGCAGCAATGCAGGTTGGCACTCACCGAAATGTCGGGCGCCGCCTTGGTCAGCGTCTGAATGTCCTGCAGCATGTCGGGCAGGTTCATCTTAACGATGCGCATGGCAAAGAGCTCCACATTGAGCTCCGAACTGTCCGCCGGCCAGCCGTACTTGGCCTTCATGATCTTAATCACCTGGATTTCATACTCGTCGTTGATTTTCAAGGCCAGGGGATTGGTGGAGTTGCGCAGCCGGATGAGGGGAGCCAGAGAGTCAGGCCAGGGCACGGGGGCATTTCTCAGCACGGACAAGGCACACTCCAAGCGGCTGTCCTCGTTGTGCAGCAACTCAATGCAGGCCATGGCGCGATCTAGCCAATTGCTTGACGACTGCCGACTGGCCACCAACTGGGCTATGTACTGTTTGATCACGTCCAGCGGATGGCGACCCTTCTCCTGGAAAATTGGGTACAAGAAGTTCTCTACGAGGCGCTTCAGCTTGTCGAGCTGCACATGCTGCAGGATGCTGAGAGCCGTGGCATCTATAGAGTCCTTCATGTAGTTGTCCAGCGTAAAGCCCATGTTGTAGTGGGTCTTGAGGACCGACAGATCCTGCAAAGCATTGACCAGGTCCCGCACTTTGCCCATATTGCGCTCTTGCTGGCGTCGCACGTCGCTAGAGAATAGGGAAAGTATTCAAATATATTCAAGGAGAGAGAGAGAGAGATCCACTCACGAGAAGGTAAACTGTATCTCCTCGAAGATCTCCAGGATTTTGGTGGCAAACTCCAGGCCAATGTCCGGCCAGTGGGGACTATACTGCAGCTTGCGCGTCATCTCGATGCTCCAGTCGGTAATAAACGGCATAATGCCGGGATGGGTGTTGCTCACCAAGGGTATGAATTGTCGCAGCCACTGCACCACATTAAAGGGCTGTGAATTGCCGGGTATGAAGCCCAGCAGCGTTCGCAGCTCATCCTCGTTGAGCAGTGGCAAAATGCTGCAGGAATGCCGACGCCAAATGAGACAAGCCGTGGGCATGTCCGTGTTGAACAAGGACTTGACCATCCTGACAAGGTTCTTGTCGTAAATGAACTTTTGCCAGTCCGTATTGCACTCGTAGGGATCGGTAATGGCCAGGGTTTTCAGGCGATGCAGCTGCTCATCGATCTCCAGCATGTCCTCTTCGTCGTCCTTGAGGAGTAGGGAGAAAGTAAGGAGAAAGTAAGGTTTATTCGGCATAAAATACAGAGAACAGACTCACCTCAAAGCTTAAACGTTTCTGAACTTCGCGCAGGTAACGCTCCAGGATGTGTCGCGAGCTTATGTTGATCATGCGATGACTCTTTATGAAAGCCTTACTCTCGATCTGCGCCAGCAACTGCAACAGGCTCTGGAATTTGCTATCCAGCAGCTCGTTGCTCGCAGAGGTGGAGTTGCAGAGTTCGACGAGTATGCGCTTGGCCTTGGCCTCGTAAATGGGCTGCAGGCACAACTCAAACTGAATGCCAAATTCCTGGAAGGCACACAAGAAATTGAAAGGAAATTAATCTACAAAATAAATTGTTAGATTACCTCCGCTAAACGGCAACGAAACACACAAATACCCACATATTTACACTGAAAACAACAACACCAAAGACATCATACAACACCTTAGGAACTACCACACTCTCAGACATAATGAACTGCAAAACCAAACATCACAATGGTACAAACAGATCGTCCAAAATACCCCCGAAAATTACTCTCTCCAAAAAACAACATTAACACACAAAACCTAACTTTAGTAGATCTGTAAATATGTAAATAATAATAATAATATGTAATAAACCTGTAAATATTCCCAGTCGAGCGGTAGGCCACAGA
>JAEIIH010024992.1:0-30298 GCA_018904745.1 Drosophila orosa
AGACTCTGACTCCAATGACGAAGATGATAAAGAAGAAGACTCTGACTCCAATGACGAAGAGAAGCTATCAACCGGGACCACTGCCCAAGCATGAAAAAAGAATCTGTTCGTTTTTCGATCGATGTTGAAGTTACCATATATAACGTAGTAATACGATTGCTCATGTTAATCTTGTATCCATAAATGATAAACTAAACAAGAATGTCAAGAAATCTTTTTATTTGATTAATTCATTTGTTTGTCGAATTTATTTACATAAACACAATTTACAGTCTACGCAACATTTAGGCTTCGATAGTGTTCTGAATCCAGTCAACATACTTGCCCACCAGCGTGTAGACACCCGGCCAGCCGGCCAGGCCGCATGGTGTTGGTCCAAAGGAGACAACGCCCGCCAGGAAGTAGTACGTGTTCACCTTGTTCGTGTCCAACCCAATGAGCGGGCCCCCGGAGTCGCCGCGACAGGAGTCAACGCCCTCCTTGCCGCCCGCGCACATCTGTGTCTCCTCCAGCAGAATCTGTTGGCCACTGTAGACGCCTTGGCACTCGTCCAAGCGGAATCCCTCGACGGCCGCCTTGAGCTTCAAGGGGCTGGCGGACTGCTGCTCCGTCTTGCCCCAGCCAGCCACGTCCATGGTGATGCCGTCGAATGTGGCCGCCCGCAGGTTCGCATCCAGTGGCAGGCAAATCGGGCGCACAAAGTCGGTGTACTCAATCTGTTGGCCGAGACGCAATAGTGCAATGTCGTTGATTTGGTTCTTGGAGCCGGGAATGTAGGCGGGATGGGGCACAGTGCGTTCCACCGGCACATCCAGATGCGGGGGCGCGCAGTCCTTCATGCCGCGCACATCCACCTCGCAGTCGGGATTAGTGGAGGTGTCCCATTCGCCCAGGCGTACCCCGGTCAGCCGCCAATCGGTGGGTAGCGATTTACCATTGACACAATGAGAGGCGGTCACCACGTACCGGGTGCTGATCAAGGAGCCGCCGCAATGATGACCTTTCTTGCCCTCAGCTGCAGAGTGGAAAAAATAATGGGTGAGCTTAATACGTTGCCAGTCATTTCCATTGCTCTCACCTTTTGTGTACTCGATCAACGCCATCCAAGGGAACTCGTCGATCTTGGTCTTTACGCCACCGTAAATCCGGTTCGAGAGTATATTGCCGCACTGGCCGGGCAGAGGGAGCAGACTGGTGCTGGTGATATTGGGCCTAGTCGGCGTTGCTGTGACCGGCGAGCTGTCCCGATAGCGATCCGGGCAGCAGATCAGAACCTTGCCGTTCGTATAGCCGCACTGGCTGCGGCTAAGGTACAGACGGTCCGTGTCCCTCAGGGGGCTGGTCGTCAGAATGCCATAAAGGTATTTACAGTCCTCCAGGTGGATGCACAGTGCCCGCTCCCGGTTGGGCGTGATGCAGCGCCCATAGTTGGGCACCTGAGCCGCCTCATTGGGGAAATAGAACTCTGGGCGAAGACAGTATTAAAGACGCATGTAAGTAACCGCTTTCATTCATCAAGCAAACGATTTGTTTTTGTGAATATCTTTGGCTATTAGTTATAGAAGCGTGGAAACAGGTTTCGGAAGGCCCGCGGCAAAACAAATATAAGCTTGTCATTCCCAGAATATGTGAATCTTGTCAAAATCTTCCATTTTATTTACTCACGGCCCGCGGATGATTTCGCCAAAATCCCCAGAAACAGGCAGATGACGGGTAGTTGAAACATTTCTGTTACGCAAGCTTAATCCTTTCTCAAGACGTCGTCAGTTGGTATTTGTTTTGTCTTTCGCTTGGTCCCGGTACTATGCGGTATCACAGATCGATCGCAGAAGCAGTTATCAAAATAAACGGCACGATAATATGGACTATACAGATGTGATGACTAAATCGGAATTCCCACAAAGCAGAGAGCGGAGTGACCGAAGCGAAGCTTGGCACACGACTGAAGCTGGGCCACTGGCTTTACCTTCACACACAGTGTTCTCACGAGCTTTGTCCCATAAGCTTTACGGGGCGACTCTCGAAATCAGATACGAAGAATAATACGAAGAATAATAGTGGGATCAGATAGTGATCTTGAGTTTACGTAGTTAAGCAACTGGGAAATATAATTGATTTTTACTCTATAAGGTAGTCAAAGGTATTTATCTTACGCCACATTTATCCCCAGTTAACCTGTAAGCTCTGGTTTTAGGGAGGCTTCAGAAATCGCTGTGGATTTTGCTTCTTATTTACAATCATTAAACCAACCTTCGTTTCCATAACCCTTACCTATTCTATGATTTATTGGAGAACGGCTTTATATTTTCATATGATTTTATTCTTGGGTATTCTCTTTGACTTTGGCATTGAAGGCTTTGGATGAACTTAGCTTAGCGGAAACCCCCGCTCACTGGTTGTTTCCACCGTTGATGCTGCGCACGATCCAATCGGAAAAGCTGCTAACCAGAGTGTAAACCCCGGGAATGGTGGTCACTCCGCATAGGGTGGGTCCGAAAGCCACGATACCGATTAGAGTGTGGCGTCCCATTGCTCCAAATAGACCAGAGCTTCCGTCGTCCATAAAGGGACCTCCGCTATCCCCGCGGCACACGTCGTTCATGGGCTGTCCCTGGGCGCAAAGATGGCTCGGCGTGATCACAATGGGTTGCTGGAAGTTCTCGCTGAGGCTGGCATATGCGATGGCGCAGCTGGTGGTGTTTACGATGGGCAAGCGAATGAAGCGCACCGCGGAGGAGGAATTGGTTGGCCCATTACCTAGAGGAGGGTAGAATATAACAAATTCTCTGAGATAAAATAGTAAACGCCGATCTTGGCAAGCTTTGACAATTGGAAAAGTTAGTAGAACATTTAAACAGACCAGATACAGTCATCTATATTTTTTCCAGACTCACCTTCCGGATTCCTAGTACTCCAACCGGCTGCAACTCCCGTTTGTCCAATCAACCTGTTCCCTAGTGTCGTCGAGCTGTTCAGGGGTAAGCAAATGGGTGTAACGGCTCCTGGCAGAAATGGAGGGAATAAGTAGGAACCAGAGATAGGGGCAAAGTGGGGAGAATCAGGAGCACTTACCCCCTGTGCTGTTGAGTCGCAGAAGAGCTATGTCGTTGGCATATCGGGGCTGATCGTAGTTGGGATGCACAAGAACCTGGCTGATGGCCAACACATTTGACGCATCTGCGCCTCCCAATCTCACATGAGATCTGTAGGAATGAATAGCTGGGTATATAGTGCACTTTTCGCATTCTGCTTCCAACTTACAGTTCTAGGTCGCTGACCAGGTTCACCACACAATGGGCGGCGGTGACAATGTAGTTACTGGAGATTAGGGATCCGGAGCAACGGAAGCTAATACGGCTGCTGGCTGTAACCATAATAATCGAACAAAAACACAATAAAACAAAGTCTTTCTCTATTCCCCAGCCGCTCCCAGGAAAAGATGTGCGCGTGTCCTTGTGGCAGAGACAAAGTACCGCCACCGCCACCAGGTCAGGCCCCTTGCCAGTCTCAGGGGGGAGGATGTGGTAGTAGTGCTGGTGCTCCTGCTTCCCGTGATGTCGCTCCTGCTTCCCGTAGCTCTAATACTGCCCCTCCTCCCCCAAAGCGAAAGCCCTGTGGCCCAAAACCTTGCGGCGGCAACCAGTGTAGAAAGTGTGGCAAGGGCAGGCCTGGAGGCCCTTCGAATAAAGACGGCTCGTCTTCGCCTTCTGACGATAAACAGTCTAACGGTCGTGGCTTTGGTAGACCTCCGGACAATCGAGGACCCATGGCCCTGGGGCTCGCTGCTCTGCTCTTTGCCGCCGGAGTCTTTCTCACCATAAGGTTGGGCATCGTGGCCGACGAGATTGGCTAGGATACCCCCCAGAACAGGTTCGCTCCAGACCAGGATCTTCAAGAGACCCCTAACTCACACACACACACAAGACCGGGTGTTGCCTTGATTTGGGTATTGATCATTAAATTCTAAATTGAGGACTTGAGTACTTACTGCGATTGCGATAGGCGATCCTGGCCAGCCACGGATACTGTCCCGCTGTGGCCTGTTCTCCCCCCAGCAGTCGGCTCTCCACGCTTATCCCGCACCCTGGCAGGTTGCCTTGCGTTACCCCCACAGCGTTGGTGATTGTTGCGGTGGAAGGAGCTGGAGCTGGGACCATTGTTGCAGGTGGAAAGGTGGTGAATGGCGCCAGGGGAGGTCCCTCACTTGAGTCTATGCTTGCATCGTCTCCGCCCTGACGCAAGAAGCGCAAATCCCCGGGAAACACAATGGGTCTGTCCATGGGATTTGGTCGCGGGGTTCGGGCTCCATCGTTGTTGCCGTGTTCTACGTGATAGTGAAAGTGGTGCCCGCCCCCAAATCGTTGGTCAAAGAACTCCGGTTCCACTGGCTGAGGGCAGTTTTGCTGCTTTTCAAAGTCCCAGTAGTCATGCAGACTGGTTTCCGCTTCCAAGTAACCAATGAGGGACTGAGAGCGCGAATGAGCCTGACTCCTCGCCTTGCTGTCACCAAAGTCATCCCAAATCCAGCGGTCGTCCGGCGGTGCAAAACGCAGCATGCGACTTGGCTTGGCCGAGGATGATTCATCGTGGTAGCGCTTGCGCGATGTGGGGCAGCAGACTAGCAGCTCAAGGCCTTGAAAGCCACAGCTTGCCGCATGCACCTTGGCGAACACGGCGGCCTGCTCTCCGGGGCCATGGTGAAGCAAAAGGCGGGCGAAGGGCGGGCACTCGCCCAAACGGATGCAGGTGCAGGCAGCGGCTCCGGGTTTCGCTGAAACGAGGAGAACCGACTAGAGGCTGGATGACAAGGCAAGAAACAAGCAAGCCGCCAGGGTCAATGTCGGCAATCGCGAACCAGAAAACCAGCAAACCAGAAGTGCCCGCGGCAATTACTCACTCACTTTTGTGGAGCGTTCGCGTTTGTGTTCGCGATCGCTTGCGCGGTTTATTGCCCTTCGCTTGGTCGGTTGGGAATTTCTAGTCGGCCTTGACCCACTTAGCGGGTTGTTCCTTAATTAACCTGCCCGGGCGGCACGTTCGCTTCTTCAGTCTTTCGTTCTTCCGGCGGGGGAATGCCCGGAATAACTGGTTCACTCACCTCTCAGGAGCAACAGGATGCTCAGTAACAGAGTGGCGGCGAGTGGCTCAGGACGACGCATTTCAAATCAAATTGAGAATCAGACTCCGCGGCCACAACGTCGTCGGTCCAAGCGCGAAATTAAAATAAATTGGTCCAATCTCCGCACCAGCCGCATGCATATCTTACTTCCACTTCCAGCTCTTGATTTTGTGATTTCGATTTCAGCAGCGACGGCGACGAATCAAAAGCGGAAAGAGAGCGACGCGAGAAAACCAATTATCAGGCCGTAAACACAGATTGGGCCAAAGAGCAGCCGTAGCAGATCCAAGAGCACTATGAGTAACCAGCCAGCAGCCAGCGGCCAGAACAGCCACAACCCGATGACACAAAAACATGTTTTGAGACCGAACCGAGCTATAGTTAGCAATGCAAAGCAATGAAAATGTACAGGATACGGGATAAGGGATACTTGTAGAATGAATGGAGCACTCTTCGTCTCTTTTAATGATGCTTACAATATACAATTTATGCTCTCTTAGGATATTCGATGATGTGGGCTACTAGGGAATGCAAAAGTCTTACTTAGTGGCTCCGATTCGATTACATAACTAGAAATGCATCGCATGGAAGTGGAATGTCAAGTGGCAGATGGCGTACAGCTAAAATACTTAACTAACTCATTAGGCCTTTTCATAGTCGGTCTGGTTTGTCTTTAACGAGCGGCTCGGCTGCATCTCTAGGCGACCGGGGGAACTTCTGCGGCTGGGGCCGCCACGGTGACTGTAACGCTATTCTCGACCTGTTCTACAGGTTCGACGATCGCTGGAGTCGTGGAATGGGATGGGGATGGGGTTGGCGATGGCGAAGGAGATGGAGATGTATTCACTGCAATCGTTGTCACTGCAGCGGCTGGATAATGGCCATTTACATCGGCAGTATTGGTAATGCCAGCAGATTCCGCTCGTGGCTCTTCTTCCACGACGTTGTCGTCGTCATCATCATCATCAACGGCCGTCTCTTGGCTCAAGACCGCCGCTAAGCGATTGTCATTGTCCGCCTCTGCCTCAGGAGCTGGCTCTGCCACAACTACTGGCGCTGGAGCTGAGGCTGCGACCTCAGCCACCGCTGCCTGCTCCAGTTCATGCTCTCCGTCGACGTCGCCATTGTCGCTCGTTGCCCCATTTGCATTTAAATGCACGGCAACGTCACCATTGTGCACACTATGGGGCCCCCTCAGCTCATTGATGATCTTCTCCCCCACCTTCGCGTCGATCTCGCTGATCTTCTCCTGCAGCTTGCATTTGAACTCGACCGGCCATTTGGGGCTCCATTCACGGAACAGCTTAATCTGCGGACAATGAACCGTTAGTATGCGCCCGAACTTTCTACTATGCATGCAATGCACTTACGCGGCACTGGAACAGGCTCATGGGCTTGTCCTGAACGGCCGCATTGGCCAGCGAATTCACCAGGCCGTTCACATAGACACCGCCGCCCCCATCTGCGCCGGCGCCGCCCACGTCTGTGCTGCATCCACGAGCCAGATACTCCACTAAAACGTAGACAAAGTCGTCGCGCTGCAGTTCGCTCCACTCATTGAACCATTGGATAATGTAGCGGAACTCGCCATCTATTGAAAGATTGCTCATAGACATCTTGATGCCGTTTGTTTATGTTTCTGCTGCTGCTTTTTCCCACGACGGTGACGCCCCCACACGGACTCTGGCTTGTGGTGGCTTATCGATCAGCTTTGCGCTGCGCTGGCACGGCTTTGGGATCGGTTGGCGTTGATGTCGATGCGGCTGCAACTCCAGACTGCTGCCCAAACTGCTGAATGCTGGTGAACGCTTCCAAGTTACCAACAGTAAAACCCGTTTCCGATTCTATTTTTTCCCAGCTCGGCTTTGTTTAAGCTAGGGATGTGCACGTGAGGGAGTTTAGTTTCAAGCTGTGCTCGCATCACAAAAATAAACTCTAGCTATCATCGCACATACGGGTTTGGGCTTTATTCACTTACTAATTTAGTTTAAACATGTGTACATTGCTTGTTTATTTTAACTGTCAAACATGATGTTCTTTGTTTTCCCTTGTGCAAATTATTTTTGCAATTACACGTGCGTGACACGAGCCCGGCTCTACTGCAAACCTACCTCGAAACAGCTGATTTCCGATTAACAGCCCAAAGCCCGTTATCGATTGCCCAAAGCTGCGGGGGAAGCTTTAAAAATTTGCACAATTTGGCTAAGAATAGTAGGATAACTTGGTTTTTAAACGCAACGCGCCACCGCTACAACAAGTGATTAGCCCGATAGACCGCAGTTCTCGAGTATCGCTAAGATAGGCCGCGTGTTGAGCAACACTACTACAAATACCGTTTGTCGTTTTCCAACCCTTAAACATTTTCAGACAGTAAATAAGTTTAAGAAAATAATTTTGTCACAAAAAAACATGTCTTCGTCCGAACTGGAAATAAAAAATGCTGCCGAGGGCCAGCAGGAGCAGCAGGGTACGGCCACTGCAGAGATTACGGGGCCCAAGGAGCCGGACGCGGGGACAAATGCCAGTTCGAAAGCGGATCTGGATTTTGCCGCGGCCGAGCAGTTCAAGAATCAGGGAAACGATTTGCTCAAAAGTAAGTACCGCCCCCGCATCTCTTGCACCGTGACGCCCACGCCAGGTGGACATTGTGCAGGCGTCAGCGCCAGCGCACTCCTGGCCGGCCCTAGTTTCGGAGGGCCCCTTCACCCTAACCTTAAAGCGGAGATACAGAAGGCTATCGCTGTGTGATAATTTACAAGTCTCCGGCCACCTCCACTCGACGGGCCTAATTAGTAATACTCTCCCCTCTCTTTCCCATTTCCCCTCTCCACCTGCACAGCCAAGGAGTTCACAAAAGCCATCGACATGTACACCAAAGCCATAGAACTGCATCCGAACAGCGCGATATATTACGCCAACCGATCGTTGGCGCACCTTCGCCAGGAGAGCTTCGGCTATGCCCTGCAGGACGGCGTTTCGGCGGTGAAAGCGGACCCAGCCTACCTCAAGGGCTACTATCGTCGGGCAGCGGCACACATGTCGCTGGGCAAGTTCAAGCAGGCCCTCTGCGACTTTGAATTTGTGAGTAACCATATCCAGCAGCCCTATGACTCACCTATGACCCCTGCAACGCACATGCACTTCACGTTTTAGGTGGCCAAGTGCCGACCCAACGACAAGGACGCCAAGCTGAAATTCACGGAATGCAACAAGATCGTCAAAATGCGCGCCTTCGAGCGGGCCATTGCGATTGATAAGCCCGAGAAGACGCTCTCCGAGATGTACAGAGATATGGAGAATATAAGTATGTGCTCGCAGCTTGCATTTCGCCTGAAGTAAAACTAAAAGGGGAATGTCTTCTGTATTTATTTCAGCCATTGAGGATGACTACAAAGGCCCGCAGCTGGAAGACGGCAAGGTGACGCTGCAGTTTATGAAGGACTTGATGAGTCACTACAAGGAGCAGAAGCGGTTGCATCGCAAATTTGCATACAAAGTGAGCTCTAGCCCTGCGCAACTCGTTCCCTTCTCTGAAACTTCCTTTCGTCGCAGATACTCTGCGAGATCGATGCGTATATGCGCGCCCAGCCTCCGCTGGTGGACATCACTGTGCCGGACGAGGAGAAGTTTACGATCTGCGGCGATATTCACGGCCAGTTCTACGACTTGATGAACATCTTCGAGATAAACGGACTGCCGTCCGAGAAGAATCCCTACCTGTTCAATGGCGATTTTGTGGACAGAGGCTCCTTCTCCGTGGAATGCATATTCACGCTGTTTGGCTTCAAGCTGCTGTATCCCAATCACTTTTTCTTGTCACGTGGTAAGTGGCGATCCTGTATGTATTTTAGCCACGAATTAATCGATCGATTGCTTGGCAGGCAACCATGAGAGCATTAACATGAACCAAATGTACGGATTCACCGGTGAAGTGACGGCCAAGTACACCAGCGCCATGGCCGATATATTCACGCAGGTCTTCAACTGGCTGCCGCTGTGTCACTGCATCAACGAAAAGATTCTGGTCATGCACGGCGGTCTGTTTTCCTCGGACAACGTCACCCTGGACAATATCCGGCGAATCGAGCGCAATTGCCAGCCACCCGAGGAAGGGCTCATGTGCGAGCTCCTGTGGTCCGATCCGCAGCAGTGGATGGGACGCGGGCCATCCAAGCGCGGCGTTGGCATCCAGTTCGGTCCGGACGTGACCGAGGCGTTCTGCAAGAACAATAACCTGGACTACATTATACGCAGTCACGAGGTCAAGGATATGGGCTACGAGGTGGCCCACAACGGTCAATGCATAACAGTCTTCTCAGCTCCCAATTATTGGTAAGCATGGGGATTGGGTAATCGCTGGATCCGTTCGCCAATGTAAAGGGCTCTCTTTTTCAGTGATACTATGGGAAATATGGGCGCATTTATTACCATAACTGGAAACAACTTGAAACCAAATTACAAATCCTTCGAGGCAGTGGTAAGTGTGAGCATTTAATGGCATGTAATGAATGATGTACAAACGTTTTTCTCTTTATAGCCGCATCCCGACGTCAAGCCCATGGCCTATGCCAACAGCCTAATGAACTGGCTGGCGTAGTCAGTTTCCTAAATAATTTCAATAGCTAAACACACAGAACACAACACAAAACAATACAAGAAATTTACCAACAGCTTGAGAACCAACAACCGCAGAGAATTGCAGCTTAAAACGATCAAAGAGGCAACGGCAGAGGCAAGAGATTCGGAGGGGATGCTCAATAGACTTTATGCACACAGCGCGCTACTAGCTTCACTACTTAAGTACAAGTATTGCGAGATCGAGGCCAGGAAACGGGCCTGAACGGGATGAACAGAGGAAGGATGAGGATGATCAAATGGAGGACAGCAATCATTTTATAAATTCAGCTATATTTGATACAGATCGGAGAGATGTTATATTGTATAGAGTGGCTTTAGAAGTCGGATGCTAAGTTATATCGGTGCCAAGCATCTGCGGTTCCACTTGTAAGTGAAAAATTGCAAAGAAAGGAGAAGGAGACAGTGTTTGTTTATGCATAGCATTTAATTTTTTGGCTACCAAACGGGAAATTCTATTTCAATTTTGTTTGTTCGCGAACCACGCTTCATTTGTGTATAAAAGGAAAGTTTTGTTCACACAAACCCCCTTGCCTTGTTTATATTTAATAAAACTATTCAAGTTAGAGAGATACATACCTCAATAATAAATAATCCAATGATTCTTTCAATCCAAAAACTATTGCATACTCCTCTAACGAAGCGCATTAAAAGACACACACATCTAGCATTAAAGCCCGTAACTGTAATGTTAATCATCGAGTGAACCACAAAAATCAGAATTAGAGCAATTGTGAAATACATAATAAAAACAACGGTCGACGGTCTGTTCTTCTTTATTGGTCAAGTTCAGCAGCAGCTATGCTGAAGCCCATGGCTGCGAGGATCTGATTAACATTGGCCTGGTAGTCTTTTAGATGTGCCCGCTGCAGGAGCGTCACGTAGACAAAGGGACCGTTGTAGACCGCCAGCTCGAGGAATAGCTGTCTGGCCAGCGCCTGCAGTTCCGGCGGCTGGTCCTGCGCGAGGTAGAGCGCCGCCGTCGACATTAGCTCGTGCAGATGCTTTCCCTCTATCTGCAGACCGAGTATAAAGTCGGCGAGGCTCTGAAGCAGCTTCTGTTGCAGCTTATACTCCTGGGTCTTGGCCTGCTGCTTGACCTCCTGCTGCTGCCTCCTGCTGTGCAGACTGGCCGCCCTAAGGAACTGCTTCAGCTGAGGTATCACATCGCTGGAAAGACGCGACACACAAATGTATAAAGAATATGCTAAAAGCAATACAAACTTACCTCAGACTTCGCTTGAATATAAAGTCCTTGGCATGAACGCCCAGCAGGTGGAGTAGAGTGAAGCAACGGTTGAGTACCAGGGCATCCTTTTGGCGGAACTTTTCCACCAGGGGTTGCCACACCAGATGCACCAGTGGCAGCAGCTCGTTCTCGTAGGCCGCCAGCAGGGGCAGGCCACTGGAGAAGCATTCTAAGGCCGCTATCTGCTGCGACTGCTCGGCGGTGGAAATGAACTTGATTACCTGATTTAGGATGTCCTTGACCATTTCCACATGGCGCGGCAGCACTGGCTTCGTGGGCTCCGGTACTGTGTCATCATCATCATCTGCGCCTGCATCTTCCTCGGCCTCCTGGGCAGGTGCATCCGTCATATTGGCATCGCCATTAAGATCGTCTAGTAACTGCGGCTTCTTGAGCACATTCGTCCAAGCGCTAATGACACTTTGGTCATTGTCCACTTGCATTGGCAACTCGACCGCATTGACCTCGGCATCGGCAGCACCCTGCCAGTCGGCGACGTGCCTTAGGAATGCATTAAACACGCGCAGGTACGAGTGCACATTGGCGGTCTGGTGCGACTTGGAGCACTCCTCGCGTATCGTATGAAACAAGCTGTCCAAGTGGGGCACATTGCCACGGCTGCTGTACTGCAGCACAACGGTGAGAATGTCCACGGCAGCGGTGCTCTCGCTCGAGCGGCGTTTCAGCAACGCGTTTAGGTGGAAGGTGATGTAGTCCGTGGAGCACTCGATGAAATGCGAAGGCTCGGCATACTTTAGGGTCAGCTGCATGGAAACGAAGGCGAAACTGGCCGCCTGGTGAACAATGGTATTGCTGCTGGCCACCTTGAGGAGCACCTTGTGCAGGCTCAGGAATATGTAGCTGTCGAAGGTGTCGCCAATAAACGTGGCACAGTGCCCGACCGCATCCAGAACGAGGCAGGTGTGCAGCACATTGAACTGGGCGTCCGCAATGCTCACTCGCTTACCGATCACCTGCTCCGACTGCTCGTCATCGGAATCGCAGTCCTGGGTGCGAACTTCCACTGCCGAGGAATAGATTCCCGGGGTGCGCTCCTCAAACCAGTGAGTGGGCTTGTCCACCTTGAGTCGCCAGGCTGCGTCCGGCTGCAGGGCCAGATTCCAGTGCTCATCGCGTAGCAGCTGATCCAGCAAAAGTCTGGCTAGCACCAGGCGACTCTCACGCGCCGCCTTCACCGCCGGCCGCGTCACCATCAGAGTTAGAAGTAGCACAGCCTCGTTCATGGCCGTGGACCTTTGCTGTATCAGGTCCTGGCAATAGTCGAAGAGAAGACGGTTCAAAGTTGGCTCAGCGCCCAAAATGGCTGCAATGTCATACAGGAGCGCTACAGTGCGGTCCGATCCCAAATGCTTGAAGCGGCGCCATGTCAGCTTGGATAGCTCTGTTGCCAAGTCTTTGGAGTCGCCTTCGCGGATGCGACGCAGGGAGTACTCCTCGTTCAGGAGCTCCCGGCTGGTGCGCAAATCAAGGGCCGTCACCAGACAGGTGACGAACATCTCCAGGTTCTTGGGGACCAGCAGCAGCAGCTGCAGCTTTTCGGGATTGACGCTGCGCAAGAATCCCTTGAAGAAGAGCAGCTCCGCGAACTGTTCGTTGTCCTCGCATCGGTGCAAGATTCGCGGCCATTTGTTCAGGTGAGCATCGAGCAGCATCTCGGCATTCTCATCAAAGATGCCCTGGCTGCCGGGCATTTGTTGCAGATGAAGCAGCGTGTCCCTGCACCGCTGGGCTATCTCAGGGTTCTCGTCCTCCGACAGGGCCAGCACGCTCTCCAGGATGTGGATAAAGTTGCTGCGCAGGTTGTGGGCACAGTGCGTGAGCAGCAGGCAGCACATTTCGGCATAGCTCTTCCTCAGCCTCAATGCCTCGTGTGCCCTCAAAATGCTTGTCTCCACAAAAATGGGCCTCAGGCGTCGGGATGTGGCCGCAACCCATTGGGGCGAACGCAGCTCCGCTTGCATTTGATGCAGTCGCTCCTCGTTCTGCTCGATGGAAGACTTCTTGTTGCCGAAATAGTTAAACTCGCCGCCCTCCTGCTCTATGCGGCCGTTGGTGAAGAGCTTTCGAAAGGCATCCACGTCGTAACGCATTTTCATGTACTCGTCCGTGGTTTCCTCAAACATGATGCAAAGGATGCGACCCAGGGCTTGCACGGCCACCTAGGGAAGGTTCTCATCATTGTTCTGTGACAATCAACACAAATTCAAGACCTTTGCTCACCGATTTGATGGTTTCGCCCACCTTGTCATCCTTCAAGGATGTCTTGAACAGGACAATCAAGACCTTGGGAAGGAATATGAATATGGTATCGGCCACCTGATTGCGCAGCACCACATCCACCGGATCGGATTCGTCGTGAACGTAGAAGGCCACCAGCAGGCACTGCAGGGCTGACTGCACCAGTTTCCGATACTTCTCCCGCTCAATAATCTCCAGCAGCGTCAGCAGGATCTGTCCCAGCAACATTGCCGTCTCCTTGACGTAAAACGACTCTAGCACATCGCTTGTGGACCGGCGCAGAGCCTCGAAAATGCACTGTATGGCCGCCAGTTTAATTTCCTCGGAAAGATTCGGTCGCATAACGGCCCCCTTGGGATCACGAATCTGTTGCAGCACCACAACCAGAATGGAGCGCAGTCCCTTGTCGTCCGAGAGGTAAGTCTGCGAGACAATGTTGCTCAGGCAATTCATTAGGCTGGTGCGCAGTTCCTGGTTCTCGCTGTGAGCAGGCACAGAGATTATTAGGCATCGGGAGTGCGGTGTCACACTTACCCGGACAGCTCGTCCAGCTTGAGCACCAAGGGGACCAGGGTTTGCACCTGGTAGATGCGCATTTCCCCAAAGTTAAAGTCCTCGATTTCGCGCTCCACCGTGCACAGGGTGTCTTTGTTGGGCTCCTTGATGAAGCCCTCGATGGCGGGCTTTATCTTTGTCACATACCGCTCCAAATGCATCATCTTGGAGGCACGCAATCAATAACCAAAACAGATTAAAGGAAAACGAAATGCCGGCAAAATTCGCAAAACAAGTTTGAACCCACACAGCTGTTCGGTTTGGAGGAGGAAATAAAATCGAATGTGAAATCGATTAACGACTAATCGATTATTCCAGTGTTATCAGTTTTGAAAGTTAATTTTTATGGAAATCAATTTAAATTTTATATAATCTTTAATTAATTACTAAATTCTATCTAGAAAGATATTCATATATTATTATTTAATTTTTGATTATTCAACAATAGCTATGCCATTTGTCATGAGATTAATTGTAGAACTCGTGCTGATCCTCATCCTTGCGCACGCTGGTCTTGTAACCCTTCTCAAAGTCCTTGCCGTTGACCACATAGCGATTCTCGCGCACTGCGTGCATTCCCGCCTCCTGGCATATGGCATTGATGTCCGCATTCGAGATGTTGTCCGGACGGGCGATTATATCCTCCAGGTCCACATCCTCGCCCAGATTCATTTTCGCGGTGATTGTGGAGAACACAAGCCGCTTCTGACGACGATCCGGCAGGGGAAATTCGATCTTGCGATCCATACGCCCGGGGCGCAGGAGAGCCGGATCAAGGGTGTCGGCCCGATTGGTGGCCATGATCACCTTGATGTTGGTGGTCTCGTCGAAGCCGTCCATCTGGTTGAGCAGCTCCAGCAGGATACGCTGCACCTCGCGGTCCGCACCCGTCTGAGCGTCGAAGCGCTTCGTGGCAATCGCGTCGATCTCATCAATGAAGATGACGGACGGAGCATTCTCCTTGGCCAGGCGGAAGAGATCACGGACCATGCGTGGTCCCTCGCCCAAATACTTCTGGACAAACTCGGACCCAACGACACGGATAAACGAGGCGGTGGTGTGGTGGGCCACGGCCTTGGCCAGCATTGTTTTCCCGCATCCCGGCGGGCCAAAGAGCAGCACGCCACGCGGCGGATCGATGCCTGGAAATGGGACTTGAAGTTGGGAAAATAATAGAACAGCTTCGGCTACGCTTACCAATTTGCTTGTACAGCTGGGCATGGGTCAGCGGCAGCTCCACAGCCTCGCGTATCTCCTGCTTCTGCAGGTCCAGACCCCCAATGTCCGAGTAGCTGACGTCGGGCCTCTCGTCCGGCGACAGCATTGAAATCGTGCTGTCTGCCTCCGGCGGGACTAGATCCACCAGGCAGTTGCTCTGCTTGTGGAGGGCCACCGAACTAGAGGGCTTCAGTTGCTCCCTGTCGATGGTGGACAGGACGCGAACATAGTAATTGGAGCCGGTGGTGGATGCCACGATGCCGTTATTCTCGTCAACCGCCTCAAGAAACTGGCCAATCACCAAGGGCACGGCCTTGATGCGCTTCACCTCCTCCTGGGCGTGTAAGAACTCCTTCTTGAGATTGCGCTGCTCCTCCTTGATGTAGTCCTCCTGCACCTGAATGAGCTCCAGCTCCATCTGGAGCTTCTTGTACATCACATACAAGTCTTCGGGGCTCAGTCCGTCATATTTCGGCAATGACTTCTGGTGGAACATCTCAATTTCCTCTTTCAACAGGCGCATCTTCGACATGTTTCTACAAATACCGGAAGGAGAATGACTTGAATTTTCGGAAGCTATCCCAGAGTTGATTTGAAGTAGAGTTATCGTTGACAGCGGTTTGACCAGTGCTGGACAGTGACGATTGCCGCAGTGCGTGTGTGACGACGACGCTCTGAGAATGGCAATCAGCTGACAGCTGTTGTGCGCGGACCTGTTGTTGTTTCTCTTGTTCTTCGCTCTTGTTGTGGTCTTCTACGACGACGTGGAGGTGGAGGGATCTATTTATATATCTACTTCGATTTTATTTTGGAACCACACATATTCTACTCGCCACTGAGCATATATATGCTTGCTCATTGGCACTTTCTGTCAAGCGGGTGGAGCACACGGTTGCTTCTTCCACCAAAAAGGTTTCCCAGCGCAACTCTTGCGGAACGCCGGCTCGGAGAGGATTATAAATGATACTAGCACTGCACTGGGTATATAGATATTGATACCACCGAGAATATATAGAAGTCGGTGACCATTATGTAATGCAACGGCTGCTGCTCCAGCATATATAATACCAACAAAGACGCTCCAAAGACCACTGAAGATCGCCATGGACTTGCTGGTGTTTGTAACGGCGGCGGCCCACCTGGTCTACACACCCTACACCAAGGTGGAGGAGAGCTTCAATCTGCAGGCCATGCACGACATTCTGTACCTGCGCAACAACTTTACGGAGGTGCGGTTCTACAAATACCTTGAGCCTTCTTTTTAATCAATAATTTTCCTTCTAACCAGTACGATCACCATGAGTATCCTGGGGTGGTGCCTCGTACCTTCATCGGACCTCTGGTGGTGTCCATGCTGTCCGCCCCGTGTGTCCTGCTCTTCGAGATGCTGAATGTGAATAAGTTCTGGGCGCAATATGTAGGTAAAAAGCAGCTCGCCAACTCCTGCAACTTTTCCAGCATTAATCTCTACTCCTCTTAGTGCGCCTTGTCCTGGCCGGAGCCATCTCTGTGGCGTGGACTAATCTCCGGCAAGCCGTGACCAGGATCTATGGCGTAGAGGTGAGGCTATGGTTCACCGCCATAACCATTACGCAGTTCCATTTCATGTTCTACATGACGCGGCCGTTGCCAAACATGTTTGCCCTGCCAATAGGTACGTAGTCCTATTCTCTGTTCCCCGTTTTCTGTATTGAACTGAGATCTTTGCAGTGCTCTATGCGATTGCCTATTGGCTGCGCGACCAACACAAGCCGTTCATCGTCTGCTCTGGCGTCGCCATCCTCGTCTTTCGCTCCGAGTTGGCACTATTTTTGGGTTTCCTGCTGGCGATGAGCTTGCTGCAGCGCAAATTCTCCATTGACGGGTGCGCGGTGATCCATCTCTGACAGATTATTTCATACTCATTCGTTTTGTTTATTATTAGGATGCTGAAAGTTGCTCTGCCGGCAGGTCTTTGCATTTTGGCGGCCACCGTGCTGGTGGACTCATTCTTTTGGCGCCGCCTGCTGTGGCCGGAGGGCGAGGTGCTTTGGTACAACACCATTCTTAATAAGAGCTCGAACTGGGGTACGTCGCCCTTCCTATGGTACTTCTACTCGGCCCTGCCCCGGGCTATGGGTGCATCCCTGGTGTTTGTGCCCATCGGCCTGGTTCTGGAGCCACGCATTCGACCATTGGCTCTGTCAGCGCTGGCCTTTGTGCTGTTGTACTCCATACTGCCGCACAAGGAGCTGCGTTTCATCATATACGTGTTTCCAGTGCTCAATATTACGGCAGCCTGCGCCTGCCAGCGCATGTGAGTTTGGCTTAAATTACTCGATGATATGAAAACTTACTCCTTTCTTCCCTTTCAGTTGGATGAACAGCGCCAAGTCGACGTGGCATAGCTTCCTGGCGCTCGCCTCTGCAGCTCACGTCCTGCTGAACGTCGGCATGACGGTCTTCTTGCTTGTCATTTCGGGCACCAACTACCCGGGCGGAGCGGCCCTCTCCCGCTTGCATCGCCTAGAGGCTGGAGCTTCGAATGTCTCCGTGCACATTGCCAACTTGGCCGCCCAAAGTGGAGTTTCACGCTTTATGGAAATACGCGATGAGTGGACCTACAGCAAGGACGAGTCAATGAATTACACTCAAGCGCAGCTAGAGGGATTCACGCATCTCCTGATTGAGGCCAAGAATAAGCAGAATACCGAGCTGTGGGCATCGCTCCAAGAGAACTTTGATACCTTGGAGTTTGTTGACTGCTTCAACAGCATCGGTATCCAGTACAACTCCCTGCTCCCGGTGAGAGTCAAGACGAAGCCGTGCATTGGAATACTGAAAAAACGGCCGGCGCCACCCAAAGAAAAATCGAAAATCAAAGAAAAAAAGGTAAAAGCTGCTGCTCCTCCAGTTGAGGAGAAGCCCAAGTTAAAGGAAAAGAAGGTGAAAGCCGCTCCAGAACCCAAAGTGGAGGAAGCAGCTCCCATAATGCCACCGGCGAAGGAGGCTCCCAGGGAAAGAGAGAAAGCAAAGAGTAAACCAAGCTTACAAGTGGATTTCGAAGACGACGATGGCATTGTGGCCACTGTGGAGGAGATGTCCTTGGAACTGGACTACATTGAACCCGAAGACGAGGCAGAAGCAGAGCCGGAACCAGAACCTGAACCTGAAACCTTTGAGACGCCAACCAAGGAGATAAACTTCCAGGAGCTCCGGAACCTCGCCATGGGACAAACGACCAAGAAATCGAGAGCAGCTACCAAGCTGAAAATTCGCAAGATAATCGAGCAGCATTACCGGGCCAAGGGAAAGCAAATCGAAAGCGATTCCGCGGAGCAGGCGGCACCAAAGAGCCCGCAGGGGGTCACTGGCGGGCGGGCAGGGGTGCGGCAGTCTGTGAAGTCTATCATCAAGCAGGAAAAGATCAAGGAGATGATTGAGCAGATCGCCACCATGGACCTGACGCGCATCTGCGATCTGGAAAAGACATCAACTAAGGACTGTTTGAAGCAGGTGATTGACAAAATAGACGACAGCGAGAACGTAAAAACCAAATGACAAAAATTATCACCACATTAACTGATTTAAATTAAAGATTGTAAGAGTTTGTACAAAAAAGTAATAAAAAAAAATACATTTGTACAAGGGGGGGTGTGTTTTATGAAGGTCCTTATAAAGAAATCTTCCAAGAAACTCTGCTACAACTGCAGGGGAGTATACCTACTATTTTTGAATTTTTAGAACTGAATTATATTCAAAGTTATATACAAATAATTGCAAAGTTCTGCCCAAAAAGTAATACAATTTCGAAAATCCGTTTCACAGCGCAAATTAGTTAACAGCTCTATTCTGTCGTTTCTCAACACTAACATCCACATGCTATTCGCTGTGAATGGACATTAATCCCACTTTTTTTTTATATAGTTTGTTTGTTTTTCACTAAAAAGGCAAAATGTTGATTAATGTGTGCCGGGTTTGCGGTAAGAGTACTCTGTGTCCCAAGGCCCTGGAGCTCTTCAAGGTGGATAACCAGGAAACCCTTCGGCGCATATACGTGATCACCGGCATTCGAGTGAGCTTTGACCAACAATAAAAATAGATCTTGCCAAATTCACGCTTTCTTACGAGCAGTTGCAGCAAATTCCCGGTGCTCCGGATATGGTGTGCTTCTGCTGTCAAACGGACCTCAATTCGGCCATACTATTCCGAAGGCATTGCGTCCAGGAGCAGAAGAAATGGGTGCCAATGAAGAAGGAGGCGGAGGCGGAGGAGGAGAACCTTAAGGCGGAGGTGGAGAACCTTAAGGCGGAAGAGGAGGCCCTAAAGGCGGAGCAAGAAGATACAGAAACGATTCCGAGGAGGCTCGGCCGACGTCGAGGTCCTGTTGAACCATTGCACACCGTGGACATTGTCGTTAAGTTGCCGGAAATCGCAGTCGTCGAGGAATCAACAGGTGGCGACAACGACAATGAAACTGAGCAGTTGGCGGAGATCCCGCAGGTTGAGGAAAGAGAAACGGACCCAGAGTACTCTATACCTTCCAAGCGGACAGTCCACAAGTGCGGAACCTGCGGCATTGTGAAGAAGAACAAGGCAGCTCTCGTGCGTCACGAATATACTCACAGAGGCGAGAGACCGTTTCCCTGCAAGTAAATGAGAGTATTCCCAGGTATATCTAGAGCTTAACCTTTAACCTTTAATTTCCCAGGGAATGTCCGAAGCGTTTTCTGTCCGGAAACGAGCTGCGTGCTCACATGCTCAGCCACCACACCCAGGAGCCGCCGTTTCCCTGTCGCTACTGCGATCGTCGCTACTTCTCGGTGGTTGGCCGGAGGAAGCACGAACGGATCCACACCAATGAACGGCCTTTTGTGTGCGACCAATGCGGAAAGGCCTTCACCCGGGTGTGCATCCTGAGGGCCCACATGCAGTCGCACACGGGCCAGAGGATGTTCCGGTGAGTACGGCGTTTAAATAGGTTAGTCCCTTCAACTATATTTTAATCTTCATTTCAGCTGCGATATATGCAATCGATCCTTTACCCTGAAGAAACACCTGGTCACTCACTACATCTCAAACACTCACAGGCGGAATGCCGAAATGGCAGAGGCGGAACCGCCACGAGTGGATACCTTTGAGGCTGGCCTCATAACTAATGATAACTATACCGAAAATATGAACATTTCTACCCAAGAAGACTTGGAACAGTCGCAATTTGATCTCCTATGTGCAGACATTAATATTAGCGCTGTGTCCCTATAGGCATCAGATTGAAGGAGTTATTTCGGTAAGTGTGCATCACAAGAAAACATCACAAAAGGATTAGACGAGAGCAGAAACCAAAGTCAACATTGAATCTGATTTAAATTGTAAGCAATATTTTAGCAAAGCCATCACTTATGAATCTGATACAGCGCACTTTTAAAATCTCAATCAAAAATGCTGAAACCAAACAATTTTTAACCTTTTAGGGTTTTAAACAAAACAAAAACAGTATTCCCTATTTTATTGATTTTTAATGTAAACAAAACTTGCCATATTTGCAACAATTGTCTTCCAATTAGGTTTACAGAACAAATTTCCTAATATGTATTTTCCCAGTGATTGTAAAACTATACAAGAGCAGGCGCGGTCTGAAGTCTGCTAACAAAGCCATAAATATTTTTGTGTCTAACCAAAGAACTTTAATTGATACAGTTTAAAAACAAGCCTACTTATCAAAGTATTGACGTGCCTTTTAGCCATTAAATTAATTCGTTTTAAAAGGAGTTCATATAATTTCCCTGATATAGATTTTTTATCGATAGACTTTTCTATGTAATCTACAAAATTATAATTTCCCTGGTATAGATTTTTTATCGATAGACTTCTCTATGTAATCTACAAAAATTGGATTTAGGAGCTTACTTTTCAACATTAGATATTCCCAATGAACCCAAATACGATAGTAAAAAGAATCTATTGCAAGATGTTCGTAAGCGCACTTAAAAACAATATACCTCCGCGAGTAATGGCGTAAGTCTCGGTAAATATTCGCTAATTGACTAAGAAAAGAGCGTTTAGTGAACAAAAACCGAGCGGCATATACATATTTCTTTCTTTATGTCAAGTTGTCACCAATTTTTAAGCCCAATCGTGATAATTTTGTAATAATTATATCAAAATCTCGTCAAAGATATCTTCAAAGGCTCGCAAACGATTCGTTTTTGAGCTATCAAAAATGTATATTTTTTAACAGCCACATACTGAGCGAATGGTTTCTCGTTTAGTTTTTACTTTTGTTTCAAATATTTTTGTGTAACTCACTTTTTTTTTGGTCCACGGGGCTACAGTAATAATTGTTTTTTAAAAACCAACTTAAATATTAATAAAAAAAACACAAATAAAGGTATACTGACCCTGTGTCGTAAGATTTTAATGTTGAATCTCCCCTGTTTGTAGAAATCTCGCAATAATATTTGTTACTATACTTTTTTTTAAAAACATCATGTACGTATTGCCATTATACCTCTAAGAATATATGTATATCCCCTAAGTTGTGCCTCTTGTAGACATTTGGGGTAAACAACTGCCTTGTTTTTCAAATAAATATATGCAACTCAATTTTAAAAATCTCCCGCTTTATACGCGTTCTCGTGTGACTGTCGACGCAGCTGCTCGACTCTGATACCGATCTATAGATTTTCTATGCACTTTGCATTTCAATTAGTCGAGATGCTGGAAGTTAGCTGTCGGGTGTGCGGAAGACAAAGAATCTGCTCTAAGGGCAAGAACCTTTTCGATTCGGAAAATAAGAAACTGCTGAGGCACTTGGACTTGATAACCGGGCTCAAGGTGAGTTAAAAGAACCATTTGGAGTCGCACTTATAATCTGATTTAAGAGATTAGTTGGAGGTGCTGCCCAATGCCCCCGAATCCATCTGTCTGTGCTGCCAGTCCGATCTCAGATCGGCTCTGGCATTCCGTAAACTCTGCATCAAGGTCCAGAAAAGGTGGTGTCCCAGCGATGAGGAAAGCTCCACGGAGCCTGACTCGGATAAAGAGATGACAAATAATATGGAGGGGAAGCCCGAACGCCTCCAGGTCAGTACTTATAGGGAGAGCGACGACGACATTAGGATGCCGCAGAAAATGTTTCAAATACTGATCGAAGAAGACAGCTCGGACAACTATCTCCTAAGCGATTCGGCTCTGGAAGTGGTGCCGATTGAAACACTAAAACGGACTGTAGAAGAAGCCCCTTCACCGGCAGCTGTCCCGCGGAAAAGATACAAAAGCAGGCTCAAATCGAAGCCAGAAGATCTGATTTATATATGCGAATTGTGCGGATCTCATGCTACCACCAAGCCTGTTTTCGAGCGACATATGAAAAAGCATTCAGGCGAACGGCCGTTTGGTTGCGAGTAAGTTTCTATCTCCATACGTCTACATACGTCTCCGCCTCTCGATGGGGATTACAATTGTAAATTGCATGCTAATAATGATACTGCCCTTTTTGTCAGGGAGTGTGCTGCGCGGTTTCTCAGCGCTGCCGAGCTGCGTGCTCACCGCCGCGTCCACACTAAAGAGCAGCCGTTCGCCTGTCGCTTCTGCGAGAGGAAGTATGTGAGCTATATGGGCAGGCTGAAGCACGAGAGGATCCACACCAACGAACGACCCTTTGTCTGTGCTGAGTGCGGCCAGACCTTTACAAATTCCTACATTCTGAAGAATCACATGCTCATCCACTCTGGGGAGAGGCGATTCCAGTGTGATCTCTGCGATCGTTCCTTTCAAAGGAAGACCCATATGCAGACACACTTCCGATCGCGTTTGCACCAACGAAAGGCAGAAGAGGATCAGAAAAACATACATAGAATTATTCCGCCGGATATATAGGAGATACAATTTTATTACAATTATGTATATCTTATTTTAAATTTGGGAAACTTAAAAGGTTATAAATTTCGAAACTTTAAATTTGAATTTCTGTTTACTATGGCAGTGCCAGTGTTGACTAGCGACAGCCATTGCTGGTCTTGCAAACGTTGCGTGGTGAATGCCAAACTTGCGTGGGTGGTTGTCTTTGTTTACAATTGGGAATTTACCTGTATTTATTTTTGGGGCAGCCTGGTAAAAATGCTTCAAAATGTGTGCCGCGTGTGCGCCAGCAGCACGGACAACTCGAATTCCCTAAAGCTGTTCACTAGCAGTTCGCGGAAGGCGCTGCAGCAAATAAATTTACTCACCGGCGTTCTTGTAAGTTCATTTAATTTGTACTTTAATTGGTAATTAGACCTCCATAAATGGATTGTTTCCATTTTTAGCTGCAATGTGAGCCGGATTTACCCGACTGGATGTGCGAGTCCTGCCAATCGGACCTCAAGGGCGCCATTGCCTTTCGTGAGCGTTGCCTGAGCAGCCAGAAAATATTCGAGGAGTCATCGTCCTGTGTGCGCCACCGCCGCCGCCGCAGTGCCCGCTCCCAAAGGCAGCGCCATGAGTACGCAGATCCCCAGACGCCGGCCAGTCCCCTGCAGGTCATGATCAAGCTGGAGAGCCTTAGCAATGGCGACGAGGAGCACGACGATGACAATGATGATGGCATCGATCATCTGGACTCCTGCAACGAGGCTGACATGGAGCAGGCTATCAAGGAGATGTCTTCCTCGGAAGAGGAAGAGGGAGAAGACGAAGAAGAGGCTTCTTCGCCTGCCAGGGTGAAGAGAGCCCGTCGCCGTGGTGCGTCCAAGAAGTCCGAGAAGAGCGAAAAGCGCCCCAAGGTCCCGCTAACGGTCTTCTTTTGCGATCAGTGCGGCAACAACATCACCGGCAAGTCTTCCTTCGATCGCCACCTGCGCAAGCACAGCGGGATCAGGCCCTTTCAGTGCGAGTAAGTTCCAAATGCTCCTTAATTCCTCAAGCTATAATTTTGTATCCGTTGCAGACTCTGTCCCGCCCGCTTCCTTTCCTCTGGTGAGCTGAAAGGTCACCAGGTGATGCACACTGGGGACCGGAAATTTCCCTGCCGCTACTGCGATCGCACCTATGTGAATTACAGCGGACGGCTGCGACACGAGCGAACGCACACCAACGAGCGGCCCTTTGTCTGTGCCACATGCGGCAAGGCCTTTACGAATTCCTATATCCTCAAGAATCACATGCTCATCCACACAGGCGAGCGCCTCTTCAGGTGCGTAGCTGATGCTTTGGCAATCGATCAACCCTACATAGTTTGTTTCCTTGCAGATGCGAGCTGTGTCAGCGTTCGTTTGCGCGTCCTACCCACTTAAAGACCCATTTCCGCTCCAATGCTCACAAGCACAACGTGGAGAAGTCAAAGGTTGAACCCTCGCAGTCGGAGCAGGATAAATCGGTGTCTGGGGGAGCGGAGGTAGAGCCGGAGGCCATTGCCTTTACGATAGAAGTGCCTTTGCCCGTGGATCAGGAGCAGCAGAATGCAACTTTGGATCTGGCAGCTTTAGCTTCAACCCCCTTGGTGTATAGTACAAATTAGAGACTAGATGAACCAATCACAACCATAAGGAGAAAGCCAAATATAAGTTAGAGGTATTTTCTTTGCTCGAAGAAAAGTACAAAAGTTATTCTTAAACGATAATTGATGGCCTTGTTGAAATTATTCGTAATACTGCTGCTGACTGGGCGTCCCTTATTGATGTTACTATTCCGCTTTCTCTGCCAAAAGCAGCTTCTTAGGGAGAATCCTCACCATTAGCTTGTGGGCTTTCGAGCGGTAATGACAGGTGAGGTGCATGTTGCGACTGAAGGACTTGTCGCAAGGATCGCATCTGCAAAGGAAGAAGAAAACGTAGCAACTGCTCAAGGGATCAAGTCAGGGATGGGATGCTCACCTAAAGGCCCGTTCGCCTGTATGTATGAGCATGTGGTTCTTGAGTACGTAGGCGGTGTGGAAAGCGTGGCCACACTCCTTGCAGACAAATGGCCGCGGGTTCGTGTGGCTTCGCTCGTGCTTCAGTCGCGATCTGAAGTCTGAGAAGCAGCGGAAACAGTGGCGACATGCAAACGGCTTCTCCCCGGTGTGCTTCCGTATGTGGCGCCTGAGTTCTGCCGCTGTGCAGAAGCTATCCCTGCAGGATCTGCAATGATTGCAAGCAAAATTATACAATATTTGGAAGAGCGCAGAAAGCTTCACTCGCTGTACTCACTCGCATGCATAGTTTTTTACGCCGCGATGACGCCTGTTGTGAAACGTGAATGCTTGCTCTCCCTTGAAGTGCTTCCCACACTCATCGCAAACGAACATTTCGTTGAATTTGATAGACTTTCGTCCTCTGCCCCGGGTGTTTGCTGACTTTGTGGTTGGCATGAGTTTCTCATCTTTTTCTTTATCGCTTTTAGACATTACATCGCTATATTTTTCATTATAAGTATGATTGTTGTCCTCGTCCTTTTTGCTTTCAGTTGTCTTTGGGCTGCTGCCTTCATTGAGTTCCGTTTCACTGAAAAACTCCTTTAAATCGGCGTCATATTCTCCGCCATCCTCATCCTCTACACCCTCGATTAGCATACTAATCTGAGACTGGATCGAGTGGTCCTCCGGCTCGAAGATTCTCCTGTAGTCGTCGGATATCTGAAGCTGGTCCTCGTCGTTCAGCAGTTCAAGCAGTTCCCTCTGGACCTCCAAGCAGCGCTCCCGAAATGATATGGCCTGATTTGTTCGTATTTGGCAGCAAATGCACAATAGATTCGGTAGAACTGTAGACTTTTCAAACTACATATAAGTATATATGGAAATAAAGTTTATAAAAAAAAGGGTAGAAGCGGGAATCCATATATTCACCCACCGAAACCCCGGTTAGCAGTGTGAGGTGTTCCAATATGGATTGATTATGTTCTTCAAACATATTTATAGATCTTTCGACATTTGTGGCCTTCCCACAAGCACGACACAGTGTCGGTTGCATTGTAAAGCTACTTAATTTAAAAATCTATTTTAAATTCTCGAAATTGTTAATAAACACGGCCAGAAAAGGACGCTTGGACCAGCTGCTTGGCCTTGCCATTCGCCCCGAGGCGCTGCACCCACATAAAATTGTTGCACAACACTTGGCTGGGACTTGAAGCTTGGATTTATTCAAGATTTAATTCTATTACAATAAATGTGTACAATTATGTTTAGCTGAAATGCTCCTTGGCTGTGCGCCATCGTCGTTCTTGTGTTACTTATTATTGCTACATTTTCCAGCTCCTCCTTCTAGATGTGCAGACTGTCCTCCTCCTCCTCCTTGAGATCACGCTTCTGCTCCTGCTCCAGCACCTGTTTCATCTCGGCCTTCTCCATGTGCCGCTTGTGAACGCCGGAACGGAAGTGGGTGCTCAAGTGAGTGGGAAGCATGAATGACTTATCGCACAGCTCGCATCTGCAAGGGATATGTACAATTAGATTGTGTGTGTTTCTAGGTGGCATAGCCACACTCACCTGTAAGCACGCTCGCCGGAATGTATCAGCATGTGATTCTTGAGGATGTAGCCGGTGGTGAAGGCCTTGCCGCAAGTGCCGCATACGTACGGGCGCTCGTTGGTGTGGGTGCGCTCGTGCTTGACCCGGGTGGTGTAGTCGGTGAAGCAGCGACCGCAATACTGGCAGGCGAACGGACGCTCGCCGGTGTGCTTGCGCATGTGGCGCTTCAGCTCCGAAGTGGTGCAGAAGCGCGACTGGCAAAGCCTGCGGAGGAAACGATTTAAAAACAAACTCTACTTGAGGGGATGAAGAGCCCAACTTACTCGCAGCCGAATTGCTTATCGCCGCGATGGCGGCGGCAGTGGAGCTCAAAGGCCATGCGTCCCTTGATGTGGTTGCCGCACTGCTCGCAGATATACACTCCTCCAGTGCCGCGGCGACGCGGATCGTCCCCACGGACCTTTGGCTTCGGCGGCAGGCTGCACTTCTTCACCACAATGTTCTCGTGCTCGTACTCGTCATCCAACACGTTGTCCAGCACGGCCACCTCGTCGTCAGAGTCGTAGACATACGATTCGGCGGCATCTCCATCTCCGACAATCAGCTCGGCGGTCTCATCGTCTACCTCCACCTGATGCTCGTCGTCTTCGGCTATAATGGAGTCGTATTCAGCCTCCTCGATCAAGGAGTTCTCCTCATCCTCGCCGGTGTTGCCCTGCGCCACCTCGTAGAATACATTGTCGTCGTACTCGATTTTGGACTCGTCAATCTCCTGTTTGGGCTCCTCTACCACGATCTCCTGATAGGTTTGCATTATATCGTCATCGTCGGGCGGCTGGGACTTCTTGATTGTATCCTCCAGAGCTTCGCCCATGATGGCAGCGCGGTAAAAGGGCGAGATGCCTTGGCGCTGCTCCTCGGTCAGCCCCATAAGCAGCTCACGCTGAGCGGCAATGCAACGCTCCCTCAGTTTCATGGCGGAGGCCAGTTCCATGCTGCAGCACTCGCAAATCTGATCCGGCAGGCAGCCGTAGTTCTCCAACTGGGAAAATATCAAAGATTTGATGCTAAGTGTCTGCGAAACTCTTAAAATTAAAAGCCGTAAAATTACCCGAAGGCCTGTGATCGCCTCGATGCAGTCGATCGTCTTTGTATTGGTCCGCTCGAAGATCTTTGGCGAACGCTTGTTGCTCGCATACTTTCCGCATACGCGGCATGTGCTTTTTAGGTGTTTAAGCGCAGACTTTGACATTTTTCCTTTCGCAATCCGGTATTTAAAACTTATTTAAGATTTTTGTTAACTCAAAAAATAAAACGCGTCGCTTGTCAGCTGGATTTGCCATTCGCGCGGATAGAAGCCATTAAACGCCATTCGCCCCGGAAAACGCTGATGTCATGGGCGCAACATGGGGTTGAAAAAAATATCGGCGGGAAGAAAAATTACATTTTATATATGCAAAAAAATATTTGTTATAAAAAAAAATATAAATAATAATATGAACGATTTACTAAAACTTTCTTTTATAATTGTTCAAGATTTTGGTAAATGTATATGTTTATATTGAATAAATATATATAAATACAAGTAATTATGCCTATGTGTTTTAATTCAGTTCAATTCTATTATTTACCTCATTGCTGGCTTAGAAGTGTTTATAAAGCCATTTTAATCAAATTAAATAAAGCGATTCAGTTATAGTTACGAACATTAGAGGGGAACCGCGCAAAAGTACAGTCACCTCCCGATACAAGTCGCACCCCCATGTAGCTGTTTTAACTACGCCCTTGCCCGGCAGCAAACAGCTGTTTGCAATGCCGACAACAACAACCACGACGCCATGGCGAACTTGGATTGGTAGGCCTTTCCCGAAAATAAACAAATACTTCTGGTAAATAATGCATCTTATTTCAGGGTGTGCGTGCCGCGATGCTACGAGGTGCGGAAGAATCATCTGGCAGGCCAGGCCACGCTGGAGCACCCGC
This sequence comes from Drosophila orosa, assembly GCA_018904745.1. Lineage (NCBI taxonomy): Eukaryota > Metazoa > Arthropoda > Insecta > Diptera > Drosophilidae > Drosophila > Drosophila orosa. The sequence goes on from JAEIIH010024992.1 coordinate 28,423, forward strand.
TGAAGCAGCAATCGGTGACGGTGGGTAGATGGTACAACGCCCCTTCACTAGGTGTTCCTTATTGGCATATTCCCTTCCAGCAGGTGGTGGACAGTAATCCTCTGAGCCGGGCTCTGGAGGGCACTGATCCCCTGTCACAGTTTGCGCGCCAAGATGAGGAGCTCAACGATCCCCTCAGCCCCCAGAAAGTTAGCGAGTTTGTAAGTAAAGTGGCACAACCGAAAAGCGGAGATACTAAGCACAATGCCTCTGCATTCAACAGGATCTGAAGTCAAAGCGTCGCGAGCGGGACCGTGCGGAGCCAGAGGACAACACTTTGCAATGGAGCAGTCGGCGCCTGGGGATTCTCAATCGATTCACCACCAACGAGAAGCTGTCGCTCTCGACCAGCTTCCTGGTGGCGTCCGGAAGCCTGGACGGCGGCAGTGAAAGCAGTAAGGATTCCGTGATTCAATAGATTTGAATACTAAATCCTAATCTCTCGCCGCAGTCAAGGCCCACACGGTGGTTGCAGACAAGACGAAGTATCGCCTGGAGCAGCTGGATCACTTTGACGACGGCAGCATGCGTCACATGATGGACCTAACGCAGCAGGAGTACATTCAGCGATTTGAGCAGCTCAAGCAGGAGCTCATCCAGTCCTGGCACAACGATCAGCGAGTAAAGGCGCTCAAGATAGCCATTCAGTGTGCCAAGATGCTGGCGGACACAACAGTGCTGCAGTTCTATCCGAGTCAGTATGTGCTGATTACGGACATCCTGGATGTGTTTGGCAAGCTCGTGTACGATCGGTTGCGTTCAAAGGCTTCGGGTGATCCGGCAACAGTGTCGGCGGCCACACTGGAGCGGGAGCGCGAGGCTGCTCGGGATACGTGCCAGAATTGGTTCTACAAGATCGCCTCCATCAGAGAGTTGCTGCCGCGTCTGTACTTGGAGATGTCGATATTCAAGTGCTATGAGTTCCTGTCCTCTTCCCGCGAGGAGTACGAAAAGATATTACATCGTTTGACGCATCAGCTGAGGGGAATCGCCGATCCTCTGGTGTCCAGCTATGCTCGTTGCTACCTGGTGCGCATGGGCGTGACTCTGACGCCCAGTAAAACCTACATCAGGGAGAACTTCAAGGATCTATTCATCATATATCCCCAGGTGAGAGTGCACAGTGGCATTCCATAATGTTTATTTTGTAAAAATGTAATCAATAGATCTTCCGCTTTGTGGCCCGCTTCAATCTGCATCCCGAGATCGTCACTGCCAGCTCCTACCTTCAGTTATATGCGCCAGCCCTTGACTACATGTTCCTGTGCTTGGTACACAGGTGTGAGCTGCACACGCAGGACATGCTCTCTGAGTGCAAGCAGCTGAAGAACAAGTAAGAAGAAGGAGAGAGTGTGTCTCTGAGATCTACACTTTAGTTAATCCTATTTTGTTCAACCGCAGCGGTGCTATTCTGATGTCTATCCTAAGTTCATTCAAGTCAGAGTTCATTGCAACGAATGCTCTAGAGTTTATAGAGCTTATCAATGCATCGGATACGCCTGGCATATCCAAGTCCCAGTTGCTACGGTCGCTGGGTAGCTGCGTCAGCAGTTGTGCACCCCTGCAGGAGCAACGGATGACGTTCTTAAAAACTGCCTTCGAGACGATCAACAAGCTTACAGATCCCAATGAGTACATTAACTGTGTGGAGACCTGGGCGGTCTTCGTATCGCAGTATTTTACGGTGAGTTTATATAAAGAGTTTGAGTTTATTCAACTTAACCTTACCAACAATAATAGATGTAACTAAAATTTAAGTTATTTGATCCAGTTATACATATGTACACTAGTCGGCACAATTATTTTGACGAAACTCTTTTTGACTATTAAACTTAGC
>JAEIIH010024997.1:0-33742 GCA_018904745.1 Drosophila orosa
GCTTATCAAAATATACACCAAATATTTTAATCCGATAAAGCTACCATGTTACCCTTTTCCGCAGGAAAAAATCGAGGATACTGTCGTGTCGTCAGCTCCCAGAAGCAGATGCCACACGTGACAGCGATGCGAGTTGCAAGCCAGGGGGAATGGGAAAGCTCAAGACTTAAGTAGCCGTAAGCTGGATATCGATGCACGTGAGTGACGGGAGGGAGACGACGCCGGCGACTTAGTGGCTCAGGGGCTCATTGGCCATCACGTGCCAAGCCAAATTGAAAGACTTATGACTGCTGCCACACAGCTTGCATAACAGGCATAACGCTTAAATTAGCCTTTGCCAATCAAATGTCGCTGTGAAAGGAGCGAGAATGCATAACGCGCTAATAGGCAGCTTGTATTAAGTATACGCCCCATTGGACGTCCGAAAAAAATGTTCTCGTTAAGCATTGAACAAAGATTAAGACCTATTCGAGTTTTTAAGTACAATTCGCAAATGTATCAAGTGTTAAATCTAAAAATTGTACCAAGTTTGTTGCTATTTAATTACTTTTTAGTTGTATTAAGTATACGCCCCATTGGACGGCCGAAAAAAATGTTCTCGTTAAGCATTGAACAAAGATTAATACCTATTCGAGTTTTTAGGTACAACTCGCATATGTATCAAGTGTTAAATCTAATAAATTGTACCAAGTTTGTTGCTATTTAATTACTTTTTAGATGTATTAAGTATACGCCCCATTGGACGGCCGAAAAAGATGTTCTCGTTAAGCATTGAACGAAGATTAAGACCTATTCGAGTTTTTAGGTACAATTCGCAAATGTATCAAGTGTTAAATCTAAGAATTATACCAAAATTGTTGCTATTTAATTACTTTTTAGATGCAGGCACCTTGTTTTCATTTTGTTAGCCCTTCATAAATTTCCCACAGTGAATGGCTGGCTGCCATGAAACAATCGTCGGTGTTGGGGCAACAAGTTAATTGCAATAACAACAACAGCAGGCAGCAAATAAAACACGCACCGAGCCATTAAAAATAATGCGAGCCAAAGCACCACAGCCCCGTCCAGAACCTTGAGCACCATCATTTGTCGCACACGAAACGCGTTAATTATGGCCATTGCAGTTGGCCCCCGGACCGATTGCCACCCCCAAGCATTCATTAATTACTATGCAAGCTAAGCGCCTGGCAAAAGTTTCGGACAGGGCCCGGGCCTCCTCCTCCTCTCCTCTCCTCTCGCCTACTACTTTGACATGCAAGCGCAAAGTGTCAAATTAATTTTTAATCACTGCCACCCCGAGAATGTTGCCAAATAATAGATTTAGATGGGGCCGGGACGGGAGGAGGGGCAGTGCGTGCGCTGTAATTAAAGTTTTTGGCATCTGGTGGCACAGTTTAATGTAAATTGCCACGGAAAAGGTCGGGTAAGTTGAGGGAACGTGTGTGGCCAAGTCATGGGGATATATCCCAGAAGCTAAGAGTAAAGGGAATCCAGAGCATGCAAGGTATTAAATGAATCTTAGGGTACTTCCTGGGTCGAGCTACCGAAATACCCTCCCATCTATGTGTATTGTTTGACTTGGGCTTAGGCGGCGCTGTCATCGCCCCACACCATCTGCCACAGCATCCTTGTCACTGGCTCTGGGCCATAATAATGCACTTTAATGCTGCACCGAGCATCAGACAGCAATCTATTGACATTTGACACTTGCAAATTAAACGCTCGCAGGCAACAGCATTGGCATCGACATCGGCATCAGCTGGCCGCATTTGGCAGAAGTGGTAGCTGGTAGCAGGACTGGGCTGCAAAATTTATTGACACCTTATTTGGGAACTCACACACAACTCGTTTTGCGGTTTGCACATGCAATTTACATGTGTAATTTTTTGGAGCTGCATCGAGCCGACATGAAAAGTTGCGCCGCCGCCCCGTCGTCAGTTTCGGGGAACCGCAGGACTAGAGAGCAAATGACAGCTGGACGACAACTTCGTTAAATGAACTCTGTCGTCCTGTCCAAACTCACACTGCAAATATTAATTTGCAAAGGGAACTAACAGTAGTAGTTAATCATTGTAAGAAAGTTGAGGAAATTAAGGGAAATCAGTTGAATTTCCAAAGAGATTTCAAGGCAACATATAAATATAATTATTGTTTAGCTAATTTCCCTTGCCATAAATAAGTATTCATAACTTTTTCTTAACTTTTTTATATATATTTAATATATATTTGAATTAAAATAGCATAATAAATCATTCAGACTGCGACTTTTTGGCAAGTGCACTCAGTTTGTGGCAGTTAGTCTGCGATGCTTGGACCCTTTGGCTGCTGGACATAATCGATTTACTGTTGTCAGGTTTGTGGGGACTCCATTCTACGCATTTCATCAAACGGATCCAGGGATCGGACCCACTATAGTAGAGGAGCACACTTCTCCTGCTTGTATAACCAGCTCCAATGAATTATAATTAATGATTGCGGCTTGAGCGGCGGCTTAGCATTTGAAATTTATTGCGGGGCCACTTGGGAATTGCTTGGGCACAATAAATTTAAATTAGCAACCGGGCAAAGGCAAAATACGCACAATAAATAACTAGGCAAGGTCACTGTAGATCCATCGTCGGCCCATTTGAATTTAGTGGGAAATTTAATATTTTTATTGCCACTCATTACTGCTTCTGATGATTATTGATGCCCGGTAGCCATGGTTCGGATTTTTCGCAGCCTTTTTCAGCAGGGCTCATTTCCGCTCAAAGCCGAACGAACACAACTTTCATCATTAACATATTTACAGTCTATTAATTTGCCAAGAGCGTGTTGTAGTCGCCATTCCGCCGGCACTGCAGTCTCAAGTCGTCATCAGTATAAACATTCACATCAACGTCAGACCGCCATCGTGCCATTGCCATTCCCATTCCCATTCCCGCTGGTTAGTTCACTCTCTGGGCACATAATTAGAAAGTTTTGCACTTAAATGCAAGTTGAGCATGCGGGCCACTCAAATGAAAGCATTAAGCCAAAGTGCAAGCCAAGCACACATTTGAAAATTGTGCTCTAATAGCTGTGTGTGAGCCGGGCAATGGAACTGGCCCTGGAGCTCCGCCGGCGACTTCAACTGAAACTGGAACTGGAACTGGGTCGGTCTTCCGCCGGAGATTCCTTCCAGTTATTAGCGTATCTGTAATTGACTCCAAGGATCAGGGAATCAAGACCAAACAGAACTCGACAAGGCCTCCAGGTTTGCTTATGAACAGAAACAAAATTCATGGCAAATAAAATCGTTTACAAACCTTTTTGGTTTGTAAAATAAATTAAAAATAAATATGAGTAAAGCATAACAATTTTATTTTCGTTTATCTGTTAATTTAGTTATTTATTTATACGTTAAATTGTGTAAATCTAATATAAGCTATTAAATCTATATTTTATACTTTACTGAACCAATAAAATTATGAATACAAATATGTCTAAGTCCTTCTTGTGCTAAATTTATTTCAAAATCATCATCATTCGCTGAAACAGATTAATTCCCGATCGCCTTCAGCTGAGCTCTTAATTCGTTATTCATTTTTGGCCATTGCCCTTGGGCAAATACCAGATTCAGCAAATATGTTTTGTGGCCGGCATTTAGTTAGTATTTAGAGGGGAAAATTAAAAACATTTTCAATAGTCCAACTAACTGGATCTGGGCGAGTGGTTTGCCTCATTTTGACCACTTGGTTCGGGAAATTTACCGTTATGCATTTGGGCATTAAATTGCTGATAAATACACGAAATTGTATGTCATTAAAAATTAATTAAGAGCAACATACATATACAAACGCATTCAATCCATGTGCACAAAGTAAACTCAATTTATTTTTATTAAATAAAATGTCAAATGGCAATGAAAAGTACTCCCACCCCACAACGGCCACCGCCAGAAATCGCAGTTTTCATATAACCAACAAATAAATATGCATAAAAATTCATTTAACACTTGGCCACTCTCAAATTTGATACGGTAAACTGAACTGGAAAAACGCTTAAGAGAGAGAGAGAGTCCCAAGCCCAGAATTGTCATTGATATTCATGAGCCCGGGGCGTTTGAACTTGACAGTGATTAAGATTTGACTGCCCTTCCTCTAACGGTGGGAAAGGCTTCTGGCATTTGCTTTACAAATGTAAATTAGACCGCCATTTTTTCGCTTTTCGGCCAGATATTTTAATTTAGTCTGTAAAAATGACACGGCCGCAAACAAAAAGCGGCAGGAGGGCAAGCTGCCATCTGGAGCAGCGTTTGCCTTTTGTTTTCCGTAAGCGTTACCATCTTGCCAGTGTCCCTTTTCTTTTCACTACCCTTTCAAGGGATTTCCTTGTTTTCTTGTCTAGAACAGGCGAAATTTAAATTTGCAGAAGGCTTTTCCGTATATTTTTCTACTTGTCCTATTTTATTCAGATTTTCTGATCAATATCACGACTTTTGGTCTCTGATATTTCCTGGTAATCCAGACTCAATTTTTTTCTGAAAGCTTTCCTTTATAAAGTGGCACAGCGAACAAGTCTCCATTAATAAAATATTGCTCCAGTCAAAAGAGAGATTAAAAAAAAGTATCTGCAAGGGTATTTAAAGCTCCATACTAAAGTATATATTTTTTCGTCACTTTTTTTGTACATTTTTCGGCGTTGATTTCGCCAGTCAAAAGCGCGGTTACATCAAAAGGGTTGGCCCACGCGCTCGATGCGAGCCGCAGCTATGGAAATTTTTGTCCGTGGTCCTCGACGGTCCTCGGTCCGACCTCCTGTCGAATTTCTATGCTAAAATGTCAGGCAAAAAGCGGAATGAAACCAAATAAATGCAAACGATGTCAATTTAATGGCTGCTGTTGCTGTTGCGGCTGCTGCTCCTGCTTTTAAGCTTTGTAATGTGTAATGTCTTTTTGAAAATCATGACCCCAAACTCCACTCTCCCACCTATAAACTTTTTTATCAGAGTTTTGCAGCTAGCTAGCTGGCTCCAAAAAAAAAAAAAAAACAAGGAAGAAAAATACTCGCAGGAGAAAAGTTGCTACTGCATCGGACAGGGCAAAAGTAAACTTTAATTATAGCTGCCCAGAAATTTTCTAATGAATGCCTCCCGCCAGAAAATCCAGCTCGCCCCGCTGCGTTTTCTATTTGCTCACTTCCACTACTACTCGTATAATTTATTTTTATTTTCCAAGCTCTCCAGCGCCCTCCTCTGGCCCTGCCTTATTAAAACTTTCTGTCAACTTCTTTCTTTTCGGGCTTTAAGCCCTCCGCTCATCTGTTGCCATAGCTATATGCGCCGGATCCGGATCCGGCTCGGAGTTGTATGTGCCGAAATTTATTCGGCTTTGCATGACAACGAACAACGTCGGAAATTTAATTAGATCTAAACGCTGGGCGGCGGACTCTCTAATGTGCCGCGATAACTTGGCTTGTGCGGCTTCTATTGCTCCCCATGTATTTTAATGCAATTTGTCGTAAGATGCTATTTCTTTTTTTTCGGCGCCAGAACAAGCCCAGTCCCAGGCCCGGCCAGAAAATGTTTAATTAAAAGTTTTTTGCTGCCAGTTGAGAGCAAAACTAAGGAACGGTTGAAAGACGTTTGGCCTTGTTTTTATTTTTTTATTTTCCCCTCCATCGCTTTCAGTTTCAGTTTCGCTCCCTTTAAACATTTCCATGCGAGCATCGAAAAATGTTTTCATTAATTAAACGCTTGGCAACTCGGCTATATCGGTTGACTAATATTATTATTAAATGCCTTTTCATTGAGCTTTTGTCCGCCATTTGGCCTTTGTTGTATCGTGGGCGGCAGCCATTCAAGTTGAAAGTTGCCCAATTGTAATTAAATAAATACGCAGCGCTCAATGGCCGAATATGGCTTTCAATATGCATTATAATTATGCCTACTTAAGGTCACATCAAAGTCAGGGCGCTAAGATGTTGCGCATAACAATGTGCCGCCTGCCAAAGTGATTTTAATTAACAAATTAGCAATTAATAATAGACCGAGCAGCCGTTGCTTTGAAACAACTTGAATGAGGTCAGATTGAGAAGTTTCGCAAAACTGCCATAAAATAGGCTCTTTGGTTAGGGATCCAGTGATTAAAGATCCCATAAATTAAATAATAATTTCAGTTCATTACCAATGAAATGAATATTTGCTTTCCTGTAGATATCCTTTAGTTCATATCGGTAACCAAGAGAGAACAGTTCCTTTCAGGCCAATCAATCGGTTTTCTGAAAAAGAAATGGTACGCTTTTCTTTGATTGGATTTCCCAGGAAAAAAGAGCAACTCATCAGCATCAACACTCTTCACTCTCTCTCTCTCTATTCGGCAGTTGCAGACAAAAGCCTAGAAAAATATTTACTTAAATTTGTTTGCTGTCCCAGTCCACATCCCTTCCATTCCCAATGTGTTGCAGAAATTTCAGTTGGCAATTAAAACGCAAAGCGAACGCCACTTGAAGTCTCTGTGAAACCAATCAAAAAATACCATATCAGTGCCGACCTGAGAGAAGGGTTTGCGGTGCTGGCTGGGGGCATGGGATTTTTGCAGACACTGATAATGGCAAAAGTTCAGAGCCCACACACAGACTGAGGTAAAACCAAAAGCAGACTGGCCACAGTGGCAACTTTTTTGCCATTTCCCGAGCCCAGGGGTTGACACCCATTTGAGCTACGCTTTAGAATATTCCGCACACAGGACTCCGAGGACCCCGTTTCCGAAAGCGAAAGCGATTGGTTGGAGCCAAAGGGAGCACACTGAGAGAAAGCTCTGAGAAAGCTCATTATGCCTGCAAAGGGTTGACCAGAATGCTTGAAATTGCGGGTCAAACTCAGCCTTTAAACCCCTTCTTTTAAACCACTACGATTTTAAGAGTGATCTTTGGTAATTAGTAATTCTCACGGTGTGGGAGCTAGTGCCAGGGAGACGGGCACACAAACAAATTAGCAAAAGGAGCAACCCAAAAAGAAAACAAGCACAAATAGAGCAGCTCTGTGGGCGAAATGTCCGACCGTCTCCGGTGCTATTTTTTTGTTGCCAGCTTTCTCATTTTATTTTTGTTTTTGGTCCTGGGGGCGGAGTTGGAGGCTGCTGCAAATGTGCCAAAGTTAATTAAGATCGAAATCAATATTGGCCCTTTAGCTAAAAGCATCAAACAATCCCAGCAAGCACGGTCCGGCCTTTCCATGCCATTCCATTCCACTTCTAATGCGCCCCGTGGGCGTCACGAAATCAGCAAAATGTGTCAAAGTGTGGCAAAAGCAAAAGTTCCGAATTCACTCGAACCGAAGACCGGACCGAACCGAACCGGACTGGACAGACTGGCCAAATAATTTAAGATATTTTGTGTTTTGCTAATCCGAATTGGCCGTAACTTGGCCATGGTTAACACACAGCCGCATCTTTGATTTGGTGTCTGGTTCGGAGAGTAAAGTGTGTAATTTAATTTGCCTAAACTTGGATACTTTCATGTTGGCCTTCCAAATGGAATGTCTCTTTTATGCCCATCTCCCCCGGCCACAGTAATGTTATGGGGGACGAGGAGCTCTCCAAGCTCCAAGCTCCTGAAAGTGCGAATTCCCGGGCGAAACTATGCCAGCAAATGGAACAGAATGGACCGAAATGAAATCTGTGTCACTGCCAAAGTTTCCTTTTGTGAGTGCAGCATAAAGAAATAGTTCAAAAGATTCATTACAAGTGGAATCAAACTAATATTAACTGGTTGCCTGCCCCCCCTACAAAAAAAGGAAGGCAAAAACCCAAAGAAAAAAGCTGAAACTTGCGGCTGTGGCAATCCGTTCTGGTCTATATTAAGTGATGTATATATTGACCTTTGCTCGTGCAGGAAGTTTGACCTTAGATGAATTCTCAATAAACTTATGCTCGAGTATAAAACATGTTAGAGAAAATGTATGAGACTAAGGGTAAGTCAATAATGTTCTAAATTGATATATTTGATAACACTTCTACTACCTGTGACTTGTATATTATTATTTGTAATAAATAGTAGCTCACTTTCAAGTTACTAGTTAACAAAACCATTGAACATGCCACTTTTAAATCCCAATTAAGGCTTCGCTATCGAGTAGCGCTCTTATCTCGACCAACACAAAATCCCACACTGATCCACTCGAATAACCATAAATTAATGCCATAACATGTGTAAAATCTGTAAAATCTACTTACTAAATGCACATAAATCGGCGATTTGTTGCGGTTTCGAGTGAGTGGAAAACAAAAAATACGAGTTCGCTGGAAAGAAGCGCAAATTAACATAATCCCGGTGATAATTGAAAAACACATTTGCGGCCATGTTACACTTTTTTGAACAACAAACAAACAGTTGGCTGTTGTTGCTATTGAGTATCAACGATTTGGCGTGTCTGGTATTGCAATTTAATCGCCACTGAGCCGGGGCATTACGTTTTGGCCAACACACACAGACACATATACAGCGATAAGCGTTGGCCAACCAACTTGTGCCTTTGTGCCGGCTAAGAGATAAGCAACTGCCAGCATTATTTCGTGGCATCATTTACAATGCGGCAGCAGGTGCTGCACCTCGTCTTCGGTTCGCTCTAATGCACCTCTAGAGTTGAAATTAATTGCCAAGCAGCTGAAGCTTAAGCATGTCAGTGGAGTGGGGAGATTGCTGGAATAATTGTAGATACTTCGTATTTTTAAAGTTCTTGATTAGCTGATGATTCTAAGATTGCACGGCCTTAAGGTCAATATAATTGGGGCAGGTGGCTCAAGTCCATAAAATGCCGGATGGACAGGCCAAGTACGACTTTAACTTTTGGCTTCGCAATTCGGTCGCGCAGAGCGCAGAGCGAACGAAATAAAATTAAAAGTTTGTGTGTGCACTCGCGCCGGCTAAATGCATAAAATCTGATATTTTATGTGGGTCCAAAGTCTGCCCCTGCATTGCCTGGAGTTCTCCCAGCTCAGCTCAGGTCCAGTCCGGTCCACAATCTCTGCTTTGTCGTCGTCGTGTCCCGTGACAATTGCAACCGGAAACGCGCATAAATGTTGCCAACTAACTCGATTTTTTCCGCAACCCCCACAACGCTGTTGCTGTAGCTGCTGCTGTAAAATATGGCAGCAACATTGTCGCAAGTCGAGGACAATACTCTAGGCGAATTAGGAAATTTCACTTGTAGTTTTCAAGCGAAATCTGTGTTATTATTGGAAATACTTGAAAATAGTACATTTCGGTAGAAAATCAGGTTGCAACTTTGTATAGTCAATGTCTCCTAGGAAATAGTTATTAAACAAAAATAAATAATATAAGAAATGCGCTAATTTATATTAAATTAAAGTCTATAAAATTAAATGTCATTAAACTGTTTGTTTTCATAATCTAAACAGCATGAAAATAACATTTAAATTTGTAGAGTATTTAGCTTTCACTGCTAGATATTTTTTAGGGTATTGTTTAAGTTTTTGCCTCAATTAACGCGCCAGCACGACGAAGGCCAAACTTGAGCCTAGTAATGTTTCATTTATTTACGGGTTAATTAGGGAACCCAACAACGTTACTCATACGCCAGCGAGATCGTTAAAAGGTCATTGAAATTGGGTGCGCTGCACACACAGTTCATTAAAATGGCTGAATGGGCATAATTTCCGAATTAAAATTCAAAAGTTTGCCAGGCAAAATAATGAAGCCGCTCCGCAATCTGCTGCCAATAGTCAAAAAGTCATAAATTTCAAATGCAGCAAACAACAGTCGAGGCAGCAAAAACGTATGGCCCCACACCGCTGGTGCCGTCGTCTCTCCTGTTGAAAGTGTTGAAAGAGCCGAGGCCGAGGCAAGAAATTTGTCGTTTGTCGAATCGGAAAATTACTCCTGAATTTATCCATGCATTGTTGCTACGTTAGGGCGATGGTGAGGGAAGGGAGTGGAGGGATGGGAGGTGTGCTGCCAATAATAATAATAATCATAATGGCAAAAGGCATCGGCAACTTCACGCCGAAAGTGCCAAAAACATTTCAATGATGCTGTGAATGTGATTGCATTGAGAAAAATTAAAGATTTTATCTTGAAATTGACATTTTTTATATGAGCGGGAATTTTTAAATATTATCAGGATCCTTTAAGCTTTTTGACTTATATTTTAAGGGAATATGCTGAATTTATGGAGGAAAACTGAAGGATTTTAATAGATTCTTAGTCAAGCATAGCCCCAAACAAGTTTTCATCTAAAATACTGATGACAGCTTTAATCCGAGTCTGCTGACAGTATCCAGATGGGAATTTAAAATATTGTGTGCATTTTAGCTAATATTTTAAGGGAATATGCTGAATTTATAAAGGATCTTAATAGATTTTAAGTCAATCATAACCCCAGCACAAATACTAATGACAATATTATATTTTCTATATCAGAAACAGCTTAAATCAAGTTTATTTATGTAAAATTAATAACCTATAATCCCCAAGAAACTTATTCTACATTAAAACAAATATAATTATAATTCTTTGCTAATTTTAAAAACAGAAATTAAATTGATATCGAGCTTTATTTCGTTCGGTGTGGGACTGCGCCTCTGGCCTTCTGCTCCTTCTGTTGCTGCAATAATTTTCGAATTTTCATTTGCCATTGCGCCTCCGAAACACAGCGCAGATGTTGCCTTCTGACGGTTGGATCGAAGAAAATATAGCCTCCACGCCCCTGAGCCCCTGTACCTCCCCAATAGGAGTCGCAATCGCAATTCAAACACACCCTCATCCTCGAATCCAATTGAAAAGCGATTTTTCTTTCTTTCCCTTCGCCGGTAAATTATGTGCCAGAAATTGGACGTTTGGGTTCGGAGAGCGACTCTTTGTATCGAGAGCTTTCCCGCTCGGGGTTCATAGTTATGTGGGGTTCCCCGGTCTCTGGGATAATTTGTTTGTTATGTAAGTTGGCTTAGGTAAGCAGCGGCGCGCATTGTTGGCCATCCGTCAACAGCTGCAGGGAATTAATTGGTTGTACTCGAGCTCACCTGTAAGTGTGCCTTTGGAATTAGATAATGGGCCACTCGCATTCCGTTTGGTGTAATAAGGATCGTTTTCACTGGGGAAATATTAAGTTTCATAGGGCTTCACAACACGACGACAGCCTAGGGCCGCCTCGTCCTCGTAACAGAAATTCAAATCAAGCTTCTGAGCCGAAGGGAATTCCATTTTACTATTATTAGGCAATGTCTAAAATAAAACATGAGAGGGAATGTGGAAGTCTTACTTGGACAATGAGACAAATAGTGTCTTGTTAAACGGAAAATCACTGTAAATTGCTATAAAAGTTAAGAAGTTTGTAAAGAAGCAAACAATTTTAGGTTGGTTTTATAGATAAGCATATTGGCTTACATATATAACCCAAATAGTATGTCCAACTCGGGTTTTAGTCACCAAAAATAAACAAGATCTAATTTACAAGAACTAAAGTAATGAATGAGCCTACTTAAACTGCTTTCCAAAGAACTTAAGTAATGAATAAGAACACAAATAAGTAATTGAATAAAATAATATTTAAACGAAAAGCACAGCAGCTATGCCTGATATTTATCCTATAACTTAATTTAGAATTAAGTATACAGTTTATAAATAAATAATTAAAATAATATAATAAAATAGTTTAAGCGGGATTTTCTACCATCTTTCTAAACTCTGGAATATAATTTTCATCCTAGCAAATACACTGATATAATCCTTACCCAACTCTAATCACTCAATGTATCGAATGCACTCCTCAAGTAGTTCCAAATCACAAGACCTGGCTGTTGATTACTGAATGACCGGGCTAAAACCGGGGGAAATAATATATATATATTTCTATGGCAGCCATTTCGAAAAAGAAAAACCACCAAGAAGTAAACTAAGATCAGCTCAGTCATCAATTAGTTACTTGGCTATTTTTTGTTCACAGTCAGTGTTTGTTTCTGCTGGCTCCTTCGGAAAAACACTTTCCATTGTCATATTTATTTTCAATTATAACGCATGCCACTTTGTAATGGTCTTTTATTATTTGCACTGAATATTTTGCTATATTTGTAAAGGGCTTTTCTGTTGTTGTTTTTATTGTTGCCGCTGCTGCGTCCTCGTCCTCGTCCTCCTCCTCTTCTTGCCTTTATTACATGCCAAACATTTTTCATATTTTCCGCATTACTTGCATTTATATACAAAGCGTCAGACTGGCTCGCACACACACACACACACACAATGTTATCTTTTCGCTTCCGGCTGAAAGAATTTCTTAGCGCACTCCTCGCCCCCCTTTCACTCCGGCGGAACATCGTGACCACCAAGTTGTCTTGGAAAATGGTCAAAAAATAAATGGATGATTGAATGAAAACCCCGCCAGCTGGCAAAGAGCTGTGCGAAAAACTCTATACGTATACGGGCAAAAAAAAAAAAGTGGCCAGCAGAGAAGTCCGAGTCATCCGAGTCTTTAAAGCCAATGGCAGCGGCGTCGTCGGCCGCCAATTTCCGGCTCTGCGTTTCGTCTTCACTGCCTTTTTCCCCTCAAATTCCCCGCATACTTTCGCGCCGCATCCTGTACAACCCGTACTTTTGGCAGCCGTTGCAACGATGCAACGATGCAGCGTCTTGCATTCATTGGCCATAAGCTAGCAATTTGTGTGTGCCCTGCTTAAAGTTCACTCAAAGTTGGTTGGCCCAATTTGGCCGGCACTGGCGGTCCACTTCAGGTCCAAATCCAGTCGCAGCCATAGCTGCTTTATTAAATTCGGAACAGGACGAGGACGAGGACGAGGAGCAGCGAGGAATCCGAGTCCGAGGTCCAAGAGCCCAGACTTGAAGTCAATTGCCACGCTAAATTTTAGCTGCTCCAATTTCGCGGCGGGTTGCAGAGAGAGACGAGCCAGTGTCCGCGGCCATTAAAATGCTTGTTTTCGCTGGCCTTATTATTACGTACATATTTCCTTTTTGCTCCCTGTCATCTCGTTTCACAGGCACACTCCTCTCCCGCCCCCCAGGCACTGGAAATAAAATTGTACTCAGCTCACAGAGCGAGAGCTTAAGTATCATATTTTTCACAGAATGTTCTAGTTTCTATTCAAATATTATTCTTAACGAGTTTTATATTATTTTCTGATTTGTTTCAATGTCTCTAGAAAGTGTTCTTAGCCTGGAGCCTAACAAATATATTTCTCAACAATATTTTCACACTTTTTTAATATTTCTAAATACATTTTAAAGACTGGATCTTAAAGAAAAGTATTTGTAATGAGTACTTCCAGCTAAAATATAACAAATGCCTGTATTAAATATTTTGCCTCTTTGTGATTATTAAAGCTTATTGTAATTGGTTTTTAATTAAGGCTCTCAATTAGCTATTATATTTCCATAATTATAAATATTTTTGTATGTTCTTAAAGCATATTAATATGCTTGAGTCACTTATATGTCACTTTTTCCCTTTGTGCACCCAGACAAGAAGTCTGCAACGCGTCTTCGGGGATAATTGAAATTGTTTGCACAATTTTACACTCGAAAGGCTAATGGAGTAGTCGACCGAGTCGTCGACTGACTGGGCGCCTGCCTAACTGAGGCGAGGCCAACCAGCCAACAGCCATTCAAGCAGATCCAGGACACTGAAAAAGAATTGCATATTTATTTTTTTAACTTTGGTTACATGCCAGACTCTTGGAAGAAAAATATAGCTTGCTAGAGTAATATATATATATATTATTTATTTATTTAGAATATCATTCTACTCTTGGGATGTTAAAAAACTAATTTCAAAAGGGGGTTGAATGTTAAATTGTTTTAAAAATATATTAAGATCTTAACAGTCAGGCTTAGACTTTTAAATTAAATTGTATTGGGTATCAACTTGGATATTAAATATTTATACGAATTTTTTTGGGTGTGGCGCCAGCTCGCTAACTGGAGGCCATTCTCAGAGCTGTGAGCTCTGGGCCGGAGCGGGCGGAATCTCGAGGACCACAAAGCAAAACGCCAGCGCCAAAGCCACCGCCCGGGGCTGCACCGCCAGAAGTTGCTGCCAATGAAATGTTAAGCAAATTGAATTTCTGCATAACAAATTGCAATGCAGATAATTTGTGTTATAGATAACAAAGGAGGGCCAAGGCAAGGCCACAAAGTGGGCAAATCAAACAAATTAAATAATACAAACTGGGCAACCTTGAAGGCAAGGATTTGAGGGATTCCTCAGAGCTTCTTTGAATATTTCTTGGAGAATTATCAAAGCCGAGTAGAGTTGGAAGAGTATTTTTCTTCAGATTAAATTATCATTTCCTCAGTTTATTTTAGATTTATCAACCTATAAGCCCTTCTGTTTTTTGATTCCACTTTCTCATGTTGCTGGCAGGTAGTGTTTACTTAAAACGAACAAACAACACTCCCTCACCTGTATAATTAATCGAAATGGTTAATTAAAGTTGGCCAAACCGGAATCAGATATTCAATAATAGCCTGGACACGCTCTCTTTTCAGTCTGTCATCAGTGGATCGAATTCACTTACAATTGTAATTACAGTTTACATGGGCTTGGCCTTGGCCTGAACACGAGCTCGGGCCTGAGCCCTGACAGACAGACATTCCCCGGGCACAGCTGGTAGACGAGAGTGAAAAGAACGCCATTTGCATATTAGAAGTGCTTTTCACACCTCAGAAACAGACTCACACCATGGCGCAGCGTGAGGGTTTCCCCCTTTCATTCTTGCCGTTTATTGTTTGTGTACGCACGCATAACGCCTGCAAATAAAAGAAGAAATTACAGCTCATTAGAAAATGAAACAAAAATGCAAATAAAACGAATGCCGAGCGGCGGGGGATGGGACCGAAAGAAGAGCAGTAAAAGCAAACAGCGGGAGGGCAACCAGAAAAGGATTCAGCCAACCCAGAAGCATCAACATGACACTTGGAAAAATGTATCTAAATTTCTGGCCTAAATAGGGGTGTATAACAATATGAATATCAATCATTAACCAATTAATATCAAGAAATAAGTACTTAAAATCTTCTTCAACTTCTTTGTTGGTTTTCCAAACTAATATTTCCAGTCCTATTCCCTTTTTTTCGTTGTGCATCAGCAAAAGAAGTAACAGCCACAACAGGATATGCCAAGGCAGACGACGAGTGAAAAATGTAAATAAAATATAGCACGGGAAGGAGGCGGAGTGAAGGCAAGGGTGAAGTGGGGTGAAGGATACCCAGGAACACAGGACCACTTGAACACGTTGTCAAGAAGTGTGGCTTGGTGTTTGCATACACAGACGGCCCGACAATATGTGTGTGTGTGTGTGTGTCTGCCAGGAGCAGAAGAAGAGGAAGCAGAAGCAGCAGCAGGAGGCTAGGAGCTACATCAGCCAGGACACATTATGCGTCGTTTAAATAGTAATAAATCTTGCATAAAAGCACGCGTCCAGCAACAATGGGAGCGAGCGCTGAAGGACAGGCCACTTGACTGCAACTTTAATGTGGAAAATCAGTTGGCTAACGAGATTTTGCGGACGGACAGTAAGAACGACATTAGGGGATATATATATATTTGCAACGCTAATTTAGCAGAAACTTTTCCACGCTTTACGTTGCAGTCACAGAAAAAAAAAGGGATCCCTTTACGCTTTGGCATTTTAAATGCTCAAATGTAAGTGAATATTATTCTTTAACTTTAATACTTTCATTGCTTTAATTGTTTAATTTTTTATAAAATTGATTGCCAATATTTTAGCTAATTTTCTTGTAGTGCTTAAAGCGTGGCCACAGTTCATCAAGCCATCGGCTGCGCCCCATTAAGACTTGGGCGTAAAATGAAGTTGACCAAAGTCATCGGCGAGTCAAATTGAATTTGCCGCAAGGCGCCGTTGCCTGGCATCAATATTGACTCAAAGGGGATCAGCGCTAAATGCTGCACGCAACGTCAACGCCATCCATCTTACTTAATGTCAGATGCAGTGCCACCCCGCTGCTCCCAGGGAAAGCGGCGGCTTCACAGCATCCGCACAGGAACAGGAGCAGGGACAGAAGCTAGAGCAGGAGCAGGAGCAGGAGCAGGAGCAGGAGCAGCAGCAGGACAGAAGTGGTAGCAGGACAGACTGGTGGAACGTCAGCACTTTCCTCATTATACGATGACAAAACAACAACTATTAAGAGGAACAGCGAGAGGCAGGGAGCAGGAGCAGCAAAAGCAGCGGCCACACTTTTATGATTTGCTAACGACATGAGCTGCGCTGCGTCCTGGCCCTGTCCTGGCTGTTTAAAAATCAATTTCAACGCCGCATGCAGCCCCTGCAGTCGCTGGATATTCCTTTGCCGGATGCTGGGCGAGCTTGAGCCCACCTTGAAGGCAGCAGCAGCAGCAGCAGCAGCGGGGGGATCCCAGCCTCCTGTTTATATTCCTGTCAGGCAGCGACATACGCCCCGTGTACACACAACAAAAGCCAATAGACGTCAGCATGATGGGAACAGGCTTCAGCAGCCATCACGCAGCATCATCGCCCATCGCACCAACAGCCCTTCGGATGCACTCAAAGAATTGATGAACACGTTCTGATTTAAGGGGAATTAATTGCTGGTCATTGAACACAATATTTATTTCATTAAAGTTTAACCTGAGCTCAAAAGTTTTTAAAAATAATTAAACAAACCTATTTATAATTACCACAAAGTATTTATTATTTAGAAACCCCATCTTACTCGCTGCATTTACTTATAAAGTGTGACTTAGTTTTTTCTCAGTGCCGTTCAGAGCAGCTTCAGCCTTTGTTTCCTGCCAGCAGCCGGCATGCGTCAGGTGTGCCATTTTAATAAATTATGCAGCCTGCTAAATGCTTAAACAATTGAATTTTATATTTACATAATATGTAATGTGCTGCGACATCATTATGCAGGCATCGGGTTCGCACCATAGACCAAGGGAGCCAGAGCCGGAGCCGGAGCCAGAGACAAAGCCAAAGCCGGAGCCGGTGCCATTTTGGGTTGGGAGCAGCATGTGGCCCATCACCCCCCCACACTTTATTGAATTATGTTCCGTGCCGAGAGTGGCGGCCAGAAATTTGACACAAATTGCTGCAAGTTTGGCCCGAAACTAGATGGCATAGAATGGATTCCCTCACCCCCACTATCCCTCTATATTATTAGGGAGCCACCCTCTGTCCCATTCTGTTTCTGGTCTGCTGAGCGGCAAATTTAATTTGACATATGAGGAGGTTGGGGTGAACTTTATTAATTACTTTAATATGGATGACGCGCCCCATAAGACAGTAACTTGAATTTAAAGATAGTTTATTACAGCGAAGTGCACGATATCTAATAAGCTGCAGCTCGTCGTTTGAGCAGCGTGAGCAAATTGAGCCACGGCGTGCCCTTCGCTGGTTTAGTATATTTGAAGTGATAATACATAATTAATACCGAAATTACAAACTAAACAAAAACGATGGCTAGTTACCAAGATTGTCAGAGATATCAGTCAAGAAATACACTCAGTTGTAGGTTTTTTACATTAATTGATCCAATTTTCAAACCCCTAGAGTGCCTAGCCAAAAATCCAGCTAAATTAAATCATGTGTAGAGAACGTTTGAGATATTTTATTACCAACCCAACTCGTATAGTTTATATTGCCCGCATATTCGTTTATACATATAACTTTTGGGGAATTTCAGGCGCTTCGTTTTATGTTACGCATACGCCACGTGGGCCAGCACGTAGGCTGCGGCCCAAACACACACACACACACAGACACAGACACACACACACACATAAACCCAAGTGCCTAATTACGAACATGTGTCGGTGGATCCGGGGGAGGACAAGTGACGGCTCGGTACGGAACGGTGGTATGTGAGGCGTCTAATCAAAACTTTTATTTGCATGAAATTAAATTCAAGCAATTGCACTTAATTTGCCAAACAGGCAGCTATGGTAAATAAACAGACACCGTGGGCCACGGCAACCAATTGGCGGGTAAGGCGACTGCAGGGAATGCCTGGGAATGCGGGGAAAACCGAAATTAAAAATCAAGCAAGCGTTGGCAAGAGGAGCTACAGCTACGGCAACGGCAGATGGCGCCCGATGAAATGCGGGAACAGAGCTGAAATTATGAGCATGCCGGGGAAATCCAAGACGGCTCCTTGCCCTGGCTTCCTTGGATCTTCGAACGGGCGTGGCCTCTCGCAGTCGCAATCGCCTTCGTTTGAAGTGCCTGAGGTAGTAGACCCAAAGCACACGCACACTCCCATGGATACGCTGGGAGAAAATGAGCTATGTATGTTATACAAATTACTAAAACAACTTGAATATAAATAAAAATTGTGCTTAAAGAGGCCAAAACAAGAGAGCTTTCGGTTATTTATTAATGAGCTCAGGAATAGTATGTTTATAAGTTTAAATACCTCTTATCTTATTATATTATTTATGGATTGGTGTTAAAAGAAAAGTCTATTAGCTTCAGAAAATAATAACCTCCCTTTAAAGTGAATAACCTTCATTTAATTAAAATTGATAATTAAACTTTTAACTAAATAATAGGCTTTCATAGGCAATTATCACTTTAAGTCAGCGAAGGGCACGTGGTGGCTCAATTTGCTCACGCTGCTCAAACGGTTATCTTTTTTCGGAGGCAGCTGGCCGAGCTGCGGCTCAAACCGTTAGATCTCGTGACCTCCGCTGCTTTCAATATTTGTAATTAGAAGGCAACCAAACTTTGTTGTTTGCAGTGCATCCACTCACCCCAGACGCCCATAAATAAAGTATTTGATGTGCATGAAGTTAATGTCTTATTATGCCCAAGTTGTCAAAAACAAGCGACCCAGCCTGGCTGTTAGTTAAGGCGTGCTTAATGTGCGTGCGGGCGGCTAAAAGGAGGCGGCTCGGTCAGGGGCGTGGGCGCGGATTTTATGAACTTGAGCCCAGAGCTCGGAGCCCGGAGACAGGAGCCCAAAGCCCGACGCTCCAGTTTCTCGGGCTTGAGTTTTGATTTGGCCTAAGTACATCAGCCGGCGCCGCCTGTTTAATGATAACAAACTCAACACAAGTGATAACGCGTCAAATTACCAAAAGCATCCTACATGTGTGTGTGTGTTGGTGCTGGGTTCAGGGTGCGATGGATGGAGAAGGAGTTGCGGGTTGGTGTCGCGGGTGTTGTAAATACAATCAATGAATTTCAACTGGTTGTCCTGGACTCTTTTCCAGACCCTCATCCATTTCCTTGGCCCTCGTCGGATTCATGTGTGTGCCTGTGCGTCTGGCAAAACGAAATTAGGCAAATTTAATGAATTTATGCTGGTGGCATCCCCTTTGTAATCCGAGTGCGCGCACAGCGAAGTAAGTGACCTGCTTGGCTCTCGGTTAAGTGGCCTTGCTCGAGCTCCTCCTGATTCGGGAGGGGTTTTGCCAAACACTGGCAGGAAAATTTCCCGCAATCGTGATATCTTCATTATATACTACATACATTCTATATTATAGAACAGCGAAGGGCACGCTGTGGCTCAATTTGCTCATGCTGCTCAAACCGTTACCTTTTTTCAGATGCAACTGGCTCAAAACGTTAGATCTCGTGCCCTCCGCTGTTATAGAACTGTTGCGAACACTGATAAATTAACCCTTTGATACTCTTGCATCATCATTTTAGTCAGAAGTTTGCAACGAAGTAAAGGATACATTTCCCACATTAAACAATATATGTATATGTATTTTTATTCAGCATAAACAGCCGAGTCGATCTAGCCATGTTCCATAGAATAAAATGTTTATTAATTCTTTCAAAATTGTTTATATCATTAAAATGAATGACGGCTGTCAACAATCAATAATAATAATACATATATTACTTTTTCCTCAGAGGCTAAGGACTGTTCTTACATATATTTATTTAAACAGCATGCAGCATTATTTTAAACACTTTTCTTCAAGTGTATGCTAGGGGATAAGAATGAAATAAGCTAGAACGAAAAGCTCTGCGCCCCTAATGTGGAGTACGGAATGTGGCGTATGGCGTATGCCGTATGACGATGGAAATGGAAATGAAGAGGCAGAAGTGGATGCAGCGAGGTGTACGGATACGAACTGGAGGCAATTTGCCGGCAGTTGCGAATGCGATGAGTGCGTGGAGTAAATGTTCTGTGGCTGCTTAATGCCTCACTCGGGACCATCATCGTAGGGCGGGGGATGGGTTGGTATTAATCCTAGCTCTAAATTATAACCAGAAATTACGAAAGACGAAATTTTCTTTCAGGGCAAAACATATTTCCGGGAGTGCATCTCAGTCTGAGTTTAGCTTACCACCTGTGGAGGCTCTCACAAGTAAAGAAAATAGAGAGTTTAAGTATTAATGGAAATAAAGCTATAAAGCGGAGTGTCTAGCTTTAAAATAGCCTGCTTCCAAAGCTCAATTACATACTTATAGTAGTAAGTAAGTAACTAAACCTTGAATCACAAAGTTATTTAACTTATTTTAAAGCGAGAACATTGTCTGAGAACTCTAGCAGGACAAAACTTTTGCCTCAACAGATTTGATAACAATTTTCCTCCGAGTTTCTTTTTGGTTTTATGTACATTCGCCCAATCAAAGCGAAACACTCTTCTTCCACTGCCGCCCACTAAACGCATTGCCCAATTTAAGCAATTTAACAAATGACTTCCTTCTCGGCACCACCGCAACCACAGGAACGCGATGTCCCATCAGCCACCAAATCGCAGGGCCACCAATCCGACCGCATTCACGTCCCCAGAAGCGTCATTATCGTGCCCCAAGAATCGCCATGGAACCAACACTCACTCTGGGCCAAGTGGTGGTGGGTGATGGGCGACAAGAACCAAACTAACTTGTCATAAGGAGTGAGCCATGAAAGGAGAGTCGTGGGAATAGGGCTGCCATAGAACTCGAGGCACGGAGCAGGCCAAAAGTCGGCAGGGAATTGGCTTCATTGCGTCTAAATGTGGTGTCAGAAGACACGGTGCCGTCTTCCTGCCTGCCTGCCCTTCCATACTTACGAGTGTTTTCTCCAACTATCGATTGCAAGGAGCAGTTTTTTTGTGTCTATAATTATAACAATTTCTTAAATTCTTTAGCTGAAATAAGTTATTTCAAGTAACCTTTAATGGTACTAAAGAGCTATATTGATGCTGTTTAGCTATTAATAAGTATTAACTTATATAAACTTATTTATTTATGTAATTTATGACATATCTATCCAGTAAAATATTTATATTATTAATCAGCATCAAGAAAAGGTAGAATCCAGCAGGAATATCTGTCAGCAGGCAGCAGAAAAACACAGGAAAGTACAAGGAGACGTCTCCCAGCTAGAAGGATGTATTTCTAACTACGTTCTGTAATTTTCTTGCCTTTCCGTTCCTTCTTTAAAATGGCTATAAAAAAGAAGCAGTGCCACCCCGGGAGAACAATCCATTCCATATCTGTTGCTCTCTTTTGAGGCCCCAAGCCCACACAATGTCCGCAAAAATAATTCAGAAATCGTGAGATAATAACGCAACGCACCCTATAACATTAATGGGAAAAATGGAATTCCTTGGGTCCAAAGACCACCGTAAATACGATTCAAGACATAAAACAGCAGCATTGTTGTTTGGTTTTTGGTTGTAGTAGGTTTACACACACACGTTTATTTGTATTTCTTTTTTTTTCCGAAAAATTAAATTGAAAGAGAGAAATAATGCTCTCTTTGTACATACAGATTTATTTTTGTATTTAGTGTCAGTGGTTAATGTGTTTCCTGTTTGTTTTGCACATTCCTTACACGTTCCTCGTGTTGAGCCATAAAAGGTTTCCAAAAAGTTAATTTTCCAAAAGTAAAAATAAGAATTTATTTATCGAACAAAGGTCGCTCGTCAGTCAGCCTTTGTTTGTTGTCATCAAGACGGGACAGACGGGAATGATCCTTATTTCTTGTTCCTCCTGCTTATCCTCCTCCTCGGGTGCCTCACACATCGCTTTACACTCTCCTCGCGCTACGTTCTCATTTCATTTCATTTTCTTTGTTTGTTTTTTTAGTTTAGTGATACGTTGCATTAAATTAAGAAATTATCACATCATATTTGAAATTATGGTTTTGCGTTTAAGTAAAAAGTGGGTTTAGTTTTGATGTTTTCAATTGGAAAGCTTGCCGTTGGCCTTGCGGCGCGGCGTCAAATAACTTACAAATTCACAAATTCAGTAAAAACATAAAATGGCTATGTTTTAAAATAGCTTTCTTTCTGCCGTGTTCTCATTCATTATTTTTGAATTGGCTTTGAAAAGTCGTCTGAAGTCAACGGTTTCGGGTGAAAAGTAGTACGAAAACTTAAACTTAGGCTATTAACTTAAATTAACTTAGGGCCTAGCGCGGTTTAGTTTAGCTACTGAAATCTCCTGTTCCTTTAGCTTCTATTACTGCTCATCCATCGCCCTCGATCTAGTCGAAGCGCGAGTGTCTGCCTTCGCCGCCACCGCCGCCGCCGCCGCCTCCAAAGCCGCGTCCGTTGCTCAGGCTGCCCTTCTTGAAGCCGCCGCCGCCGAAACGGCCACCGCCGCCGCCACCTCCATAGCGGGAGCGTCCGCCGCCACCGTCGTAGCGCGAGTTGCGGGCAAGATTCTCCAGGGCAGGATTGATTTCCTAGGAAAGAATCATTAAAATGTATTCGCATTTAAAAAATATTCCTAAAAAACTCACCTGATTAGCCTCTCTGAGCACATCGACCAGCGCCTTGGCCTGCTTGGCATTGTTCTTGGTGAAGAAGGCAAAGGAAGTGCCCTTGGTGTTGGAGCGACCTGTGCGTCCGATGCGATGAATATAGTCCTCGCTGTTTTGCGGGTAGTCAAAGTTGATGACATACTTAATGCCGTCCACATCTGCAGAAATGTCCCAAGGTAAATAAGATAAGAGACACAGATTAGTGGCTGGCAACACTTACTAATTATTATTGGGTATATAATAATAGTATATAAAATATAAATAATTGAAAAAGTTTTCAAATAGCCAAATGATTTACACGCTCAGCGCGCGCTCGCTTGCAACAATTTTTAGCGTTTTTCCGAGAGATGTTTTGAACACTTTGAACACACTTGTCTTTTTTTTTTATGGTTTTTTTTTATATATTTTGGGTTTCTTTTACGTTAGCATACTATCGAGTCTATGGGGTTTTTTTTTGTTTCTTTTGTTTTGTATTTAGAGAAAAAAGAAAATGTTTCAAAATGTACGTTACCTTCTTGGTGCTATAAAATTGTTTCACTCAATTTTTCTCTCAATCAAAATCTCTGATTGGCGCCGCGCAGCTCGTGGTCCAAACTCTCGCCAGAAACAACAAAGGACATAGGTCGGGCGGGCGATCTCGATCGCACGGCGAAGCGGAGAGTTTGTTGCATTGAGCCGCGTGCGCCTCTGACTAAGCTCTCTTCTCATTTGGACCATTTTATTTGATGGCCACCGGAGAGAGAGGAGGAGACACACCACCAGTACAGACAGTACTATATATATATACTTTCTTTCTCAAGGGGGGTTTAACAACAACAAGCGGGCCGCCTTTTTATCGTCCAGGAGCAGTGGGTTCATTTCTTTACGACATTATTGATGCGACGGGCAAGGCAAGGCAAACGCAGGCAGGCAGGCCTGCAGGCCGGCAGGGAGTTGGTGGATTGATGGAAACCAGGAGGACGGACAGCAGCAGCAGCATCATCATCATGTTCGTCTTGATCCTCATCCTCATCCTCATCATCATCATCATCATCAAAAGCACAGACACACTCATACATCATCCCGCTGATCGATCATCCTTCGGGCAAGCGCAATGTCTGGTGATTGTCTTTGGAGTGTGAAATGTATTGTGTGTTGGGTGTGTTGTTTGCTGTTTGCTGTCAAGTCAATGTGCTTGTTGCTTTTGCTGCTCTTTTGCTTTCTTGGTTTTTGCAGGTGCAATTGTCCAATAATATTTGTGTGCTTTTCGAGAGAGGACGAATGGGGGGGAAGGAGACCACCACATCTTTTTTTTGCTGCATAGCGTAGGAGACTCTGCCTGGACTTTTGTTCCTTGTAGCGCGCGCCGCGTCGTTGTCTCTGGCCACACCACTGCTGTTGAATAAAAGCTTGGCTCCTCTGATGGGGCTCGGGGGCACGTTTCAGTTGTTGTTGTTGTTGTTGTTGCTGTTGTTGGTGTTCTTGTTGTTGTCGTTTCTTTTTTTTGGATCTTTGGTTGAGTTTGGTTTTTTTTTCGGTGGTGAGGGATCATCACATATCGCTCTTTCTCAACACAAAAATCGGGGACTCCAGAGGCCACATATGATGCATGATGTTGGGGATATTCGATATTCGTGTCTCGCGGCGAATCAGAAAACTGAACTTTCATCGGTCCTTTTGCACAAAACTATATATGCATATGCACCACATATGCATAACCACATGGTGCACATATATCATCCGCATATATATATGTATCAATCATTGATCAACATCAATACATGTTGTTGTTGTTGGCAAAAGTCGCTCAAGTCACGAGGGTTCGCAATGGTCGCCGCTCATTCATTATCCTCCCCATCATACTACCAAAAACGGCCTCTGTAAACGAGAAAGAAACAAGAAAGAGAGAGAGAGAGAGAGAGAGAGGGGAGAGAGAGAGAAAGAGGCAGAGAGAGAGAGAGAGACACGCACAAAGACAAAAGTTGTTGTGTTACACGCAGCACACGCACACACACAATGTATATATAGAATATATATACATATTTGAGTACATTTTTTATATATTTTATATTTTTTTGCAAGGGTTGGGCCGGGTTTTGGGTGGTTGGGTGGGTGGTTGGTTGGGCGGGTCAGGGGGTGGGGTAAAAGTTCAAATTGATTATTCGATTTCGGCATTTCGGCTTATGTCTAAGGAAACAACTAACAAAAAAAAAAAACACAACTGTTTCTGGCGCTCTCGCTACAAATGTTCAGGAGGAGGAGAGTATCTCTCTCTAGGTGCTGTTAGGTGGGATTTGGTTTTGGGTTCGGGTCTCAAATTCATCTCGCATTTGTGATTGTGTGTGTGTTTTGATGTGATATGACGTTGGGGGATCGGTTAGGTGACGCGTTTATTGTTATGGGTGTTGTCTCTGTGGTATGATATGAATGGGTGTAAGCAATGGCCCTGGGATGTGTAACCCTAATCACTAAAAACTACTAGCAGCAGGCCCCCCACTCCCACTACGTGTACTCTACCACTGGCACGTGGACGGAAACTTACCGAGTCCACGGGCCGCCACATCGGTGGCCACCAGGATGTTGGACTTGCCCGAGCGGAATTCGCGGAGGACAAAGTCACGTTCCGACTGCGACTTGTCGCCATGGATCGCTCCACAGCGTACGCCAAAGCTGCGGATGAAGCGCACCAGATTGTCCACACGACGCTTAGTCTCCACGAAAATGATGATCTTGCCGGGATTCTCGCTGGTGTCATAAATGTCCGACAAAAGGCTCTTCAGTCTGTGTTAATAGTGGAATAATATTTCGGTTACAGGTTGAACAATGAATGATATATCCTATGAAGTTCACTTACTTCTCCTCCTTGCTAAACTCGTCACACACCTCCACCACCTGGCGAATGTTGTGGTTCGCCGACAGCTCCAGCGATCCAATGTTGATCTGTATGTAGTTACCCAAAAAGTCCTCGGCCAGCTGCTTGACCTCCTTGGGCCATGTGGCGCTCCACATGAGCGTCTGACGATCGGGACGGATCTGTGAGACGATCTTTCTGATCTGGGGCTCGAAGCCCATGTCCAACATGCGATCCGCTTCGTCCAAGACCAGGTAGGTGCAGCGCTTCAGGTTTGTGGAGCCGGCAGATAGGAAATCAATGAGTCGTCCGGGCGTGGCAATGACAATCTCACAGCCGCGCTGTAGATCCCGCATTTGGCCGCCCTTCGGTGCGCCGCCGAAAACGCAAGTGTTGCGCACATACGACGACGAACCGAACTCGGTGGCCACCTGCTGGATCTGCTGGGCCAGCTCCCTAGTGGGGGCCAGCACCAGAGCGATGGGTCCGTCGCCACGCTGCAGCGGCTGCTGGTTGTTGATGTGCACGATGGCCGGCAGAATGTAGCCGAGCGTTTTGCCCGAGCCCGTCTTGGCAATGCCCACAAAGTTGGAGCCACTCATGGCAATGGGCCAGCCCTGCGCCTGGATGGGTGTGGGCTCCTTGTAGCCCTGACGGCGGATCTCCTTCATAACATAGTCGGGCAGATAGACCTCGGAGAAGTCCTGAATGGGATTCTGTGCCTGGCCACGCACGGTAATCTCGTGCTCATCGCGATACCGCTGCACCTCGTATTGCGAACGGGCCGCCACACTGGGATGCTCCTGGTAGAAATTCTTCTTGAAGGGCGCCAGGTTTGAGAAATCCACTGGCCGCATGGGCAGATCTTGGCTTCCGCCGCCTCCACGGCGATCACCACCGAATCCACCACCGCCGCCGCCAAAACGATTGCCGCCACCACCGCCGCCGCCGCCGCGGTCATCGCGACGCTTCTCAATACGACCGTTGCGTACGCCATGATAATCACCGCCGCCGCCGCCGCCCCCGCCGAAGCGAT
This sequence comes from Drosophila orosa, assembly GCA_018904745.1. NCBI lineage: Eukaryota > Metazoa > Arthropoda > Insecta > Diptera > Drosophilidae > Drosophila > Drosophila orosa. Next base: position 26,541 of record JAEIIH010024997.1, read on the forward strand.
TGCCGCCACCGCCACCGCCACGACGGTCATCCCCGCCGCGGTCTCCGCGCCCGCCACGCGAGTTTTGACCAAAGTCGCGATCGTGAGGTGCCCTGGAAAACATTAAAAAGAACAGCTTGTTAGTCTCTCGTCTTGCCAACAAGTTTTTGTGGGAAAGGAACGCTCAAGAAAAGAAATTGTACATTCACAGTCATGTGAATTATTATCTCTTGCAGCTTGGTTTCTTTTTGGGTGTTCTTTGGGGTCAAAGCGTCTGAGAATGTGTGTTCCTAAATGTTAATGGTTTTTCCTCAAAAAGGCATGATTATCCATTTAAAAATGAAAAGTACAAATTGTAATTATTTGTAAATGAGCTAAGCTTGTGGTATGAAGAGTTTCCTTTAACTGGATTAGCTTGTAATTAAATAAAAGTGTCAATTACAAGGTTATTCCTTGTTCTATTAATTGCTGTGTTACGTAAGCGATACTGCGTAACTTTATAAAAGGATGTGTGATCTGAGAACTGGAATACTAATTTCCACAATATACATTCTGGTGCATTATTCAAGATATTCCAATTCCTTGGTGTCTTTTCCCTACAAGTGTACTTTTGTTTAATCAATTCTATCTTATCTTGTATCTGAGATTTACTGATTCCTTCTGCGCACTTTATGGATATTTATTTCTACCCAAAAAAAAACGGTCTGGGTTGTATTTACTCTCTGGTTTATGCAGCCATAAACAACCTTCAACAATTTAAACGTATTTAACTAGAGTTTGGTGTGTTTCGGCACGGCCTCGACAGCTGCATTTTCTTTTCTTAAGTATTTCTTTTGGCAGAAAAAGAAAGGGGGAAAAAGAAACGAGTGACTTGGCTTACTTTGCTCGCATGCTGCCGCGCTTAGACGTCTGCTAGTTGGGACTTAGATTTCAACTGTGACTGTGACTTGGCTCTGGCTTGGAAGGTAACTCTTTCTTTCTTTCTTTCGACGCTGCTAAACAGCTGACATGGAGTTGTGCTACAACCGCAATAAACTTAAATAAAACTAATTGCGTGTTAGGGAAATTAAATAAATTTCGAATAATACAAACAGTAAAGCAAATTTGATTGACAACAACATGCAATTCGAGCAGGCTTACAACTACTACCACCCCTTCCCCAACCAACGAGAGTTCTTTTCACCCCAAACTGCTCAACTAAACAACAACCCCGCCGCGCACAGAAAACTGTGTTTATTGCTCTGGCATTAATCAATGCGCGGTGATAGGCTTGCTGACTTGGCTATTTTTTGGATAGAACTGAAGAACTAAACTAGAGATTTCATTAAAGATTTCACAGCTCCATAGAGTTTTACACAAGTGCGAGCAAGACGACTATACCGCACTTCTAATGAAAACTTTAATGCAGAAATACATAATTTGTTGCGAAGTGTGACCTTTGTTATTGTTTACCTTTCTGAATCGAGTGTGACCGTTTAAAAGAAAATCCGAGGAAACTAACACATACAGTTGGCTCAGTCAAGGTTCTAATGAAGCGTCTAATTAATGATTAATCATAACCCCATTAGAAAATGTGAAAAGTAAAATGTACTGTAATTTTAATCATCATCGAAATCTATGTTGTATGATTGCTTGGTTTATTTTGCTGTTTTATACATTATTAACGCATTTACAATTCTAAAACATTAGCATAAACCACAAAGCGTACCTAAAACACCTAACAACTGATCCAAGCTGTCTGTCTACATGTCCGTACTAATTAAAGTACTCGTTTTAGCTACTTTTTGTCCCATTTTAAGTGTATCAACACTGATGATGTGGGCGCAGTATGCAAATCCCACCCCCCGTTGGTGCCTGTCTACCTGCTCTGTCAATTTGGAAGCCCCATTCCTCCCGTAAATGTTTATTTGTAGGACCCAACGGCACGCTAGCTTTTGTGCCCAACTAGCCGAGCGGAAACGGAACGCTCTGAACATTTATGAGACAGCCAAATGTCTTGTCCCTAGTTTCACGAGCGGGGCAAGCACCTGAAGGGAAGAGGGAAGGTATTTCGGGGAAATCCAAGGGAGACCCCTTTGACTTGCTGTGTGTGTCTACCTGTCGCTTTTTGACATGCGAAAAGACGAATCGCGGGCTTGCCAAGGGGGGGAATGAATGCCTCATCATAATCAATTGGCGTCATTTGACATTTTAAACTAATGGGGCGTTTATGTGAGCGAATAATCACGAAGGGCACAACATATAGGGGTATAATATCAACGGAAAACAAGCGTAAACAAGACTTGCAAGAAAGCAGAGTATCTAGAATTTAAAATAATTTGAAGCGAATTTAAATTCCTTAGAAAATGTATCAATTTACAAATAAGTCGATTAATAAATCATAAATATAAGCAATCTTTGGTGCGTTAGTTTGCCTTTTAGTATTAAAGATAACAGACTGTCTGAACAGAACAATAATAACACCAAGTTTAGTTTTACGTTATTTATGCCACTGGAAACATCGGGATATTTCGATAAGACTCTCGTGTGAACGAAACAACACGAGACAGGGGCATGGGCACGCAAGCGAGAGCGGGATGGCGCGAGTCAGTGACAGCCGCAGACTGTTATACGAGAGACTGTTATATGTGCACGCGAAAAATGCCGCCGTCAACAGGCATATACACACGCACACACACAAACATACCAAATTGCCGATGCCTATGCCTGTGTGTGTGCGCGTGTTCGTGTTTGGGGAATACAGACAAATTAAAACGCTATAAAAAAGCAAACGAAGCAAAGACACGTTTCACAAATCAAGCAAATTCTTTTTATGACGTGCGCTGTCGTTCTTGTTGCTTTTTCCCCCATTTCTTTTGCGGATGTGGGGGATATACACAAAAAAATAATAGAAGAGAATGAGGCACGAGTAACTGTCAAAATTTAGCAGACCATGTGTTTTTTTTCCCCCCTCTCTTCTCATCGCTTTCGCTTGGCTCTGCTTACACTAATTACTCATCACCTCGCTTTCGTAGGTGTAGAGAAAAAAAAGAAAAAAAAACACGACGGAGGGCGAGAAAATGGCGACGTTGGAAATTAACCAAACGAGTTTCATAAGCAATTTCATCAGATGTTACTACTCACATTATTCCTTCAATTTTGATATCCTCTTTACTTTCGTCTGGATCGGTAAAAAGCGACTTCCGTCTCGTCCGCTGCTCTGCTCTCGGGAAAGAATCTGTAGAGTCCTCGTCTGGTTTCGAGTTAAATCGAAACGCTCGCTGCGATTGAGAGTTACTGTTACTGGAAAGCAGTAGCGTCGGCTGATATATCTCCCGATTCTTGCGACTCCCGTGGAACTGTTGTCGTTGTTCGTAGCAGAGCGAAGAAGCGAAAGTACCGCTGTTGGTTGTGGAGAAAAGAAAATGGCGACGTTGAGTTATACATTTCTCGGAACTCGGGGAAATCAATAGCGAGTTGCGCCAACTGCAGGCGGCCGGCGCCGAAAAACTCCCGCCCGCCCGGCGGGATATGTATTGCACCAGTTTTAGCATATTTCACTAATTTTAAGGCTATTCTAAGTACACTTTTCGTTATGTTAAAATAAGAAGCAGCACATCCGCGCGTGTCTTACCTAACCTCGTCCAAAATCAGAGTGACCGAATTGAGCTCGCCGATTTAACTTGTAAACATACCAGACTTCGGTAAAAACACGATTGATTTTTGCCTTCGTGGTCGCTGGTCACACTCGGCGGAGCACCAACTAGTGCAGGCCAGTGTTGCCAACTTAGGTTATCTAGCTATTTTGCATGACCCAAAACTGGAAATTTTGCCGAAGCCAGTTATTTTGTCTATATTACTAGATAAATGTGATTTTTTTTAGCTATTTAAAATAAGTAAATTTATTAAACAATGATGTCAATCTTAACCATTGTTCAGCTTTCGATACAAATAACCTAAATATACCATCCAGTAGGATCAAATTGTCACGGAGTAGAAAATAATTAAAAGCTAGTACAGTCGGACATATTAATATTCTGAAATTTTTTAGTACGCCCACCGAAAAAATCAATACCCTACTGAATCAGAACTGTAGCGTACATTTGGTGAAATAGGTGAAAATTGAAGAGAATTCTAAGTTTTGGGGAAGAGTTTTCTTATATAATTTATTATCTATCTGGTCAAATCGAAACTGCGAAATAGAATACAAATGAATAAATTAAGTTCTATTTTGGACATTATATATACATTTACATATATATTCAATTTTGAAATTAAATGTGGTCGATAGTCATAACGAATAATTTCAGATACGGAAAACAACAAGATGGAAATAAGTGGGATCGACAGATTAGTACAATGGTGATGGTGATAAGTACAGAAGAGCTTTCTGTAGACAACATTTTGGGCGCTTTATTTGACGAAGATATATAATTTAATGTTTCTGAAATAATATAAATGAAATTAACGAATATAAATATTTTTTTAGCTATAGAGTAACAATTTAGCGATTTACAAAAAAAAAGCTATTATTGGCTATTTTAGTTGGCCTTTCTAGCTATATATGACGATAGTTGGCAACACTAGGGCTGGCAAAACATCAATTTCTTTGAAGCATCGGTGTTTAAAAATGTGATTTTTTTTTTGGTAAAAACATTTTTGTTATTCTTTTATAATTTTGATTTCCCAAATGAAACGGGATACAAAAAGTTTACGATTTTCTACATGTTAAACAATATTAAATATTAAGATGATTAAACAAGACAATAAAATGTTATTTTAGTATGAAATATCTTCGATTAAATAAAACACAAAAAACGAACAATTTAAATTATTTTATATATATTTATACAAATATATGACATGGCTTACGAAAAATCTAAAGTATCGTTGTTTTCCGGAAAAACATCGAAAAAATTGATAGTGGTAAAAATACATTTTTTTTATCAGCTCTAGCACCAACGTAACCAAAACTACGTAAGCGTGCAAGCAAAAACGTAAGTTGACAAAACGTAAACTTGTGTCGTAAGTAATATTGGGTGAGAGAAAGGAGTGAAACTCGGATTAAAAACGTAATCAAACGACGTGAAGTAATAAAAACCGTTGTATTTTGAACTTGAACCGATTATGACAAAACAAATAACTAAATTAATACAAAATAAGTTTTAGATTTTACATTCTGAACATCATAATTCCCATAATTCTAACTATAAAAAAGTCATAGCTGAAACTAAGCCATGTATTTATAACAGCGAAATCAGCGAAAATCCCAGGAGAAAAATCATTCGAAAATGTAAGTTTCCCTGTTTTTAAATTTAACGCGCAAAGTTAGGGTACCTTTGAGTCGATAGAGACTTCCACCCAACTTCCTTCTTGTTTTAAAAAATATTTTTAATAAAATGAGCAATTTTTTTTGTTGTCAAAGTCTACAGATTAATTTATTAAATAACAAATCAATGTGATTCATAAAACCCTAAACCGACGCCATCTAAAGCCCCAGTAGACGACAGAAACTGCGGTACATTTTTGCCCTCCGACCCTTGAGGCATCCATACAGCTCGTTGATCTTGAGACAATCGATCTTGCTGATGGTCTTTCGCTGGCCGATCCTGACTCCGGGCTGCAGGGGGGTCATCGTGGGCTTCTCCCCCTTTCGCTTGCTGAAGTAAAACTCCCCGTAGTGCATCACGGAGTTGTAATCGTAGTCGAAGGCGTATTTCCCCTTCTTCTTCGAGACCAGCTTGAAATTCTTCCGGAATCGCGGTACGATATTGTCCCAGTGTATCTTCACAAAGTTGTCGCGATCGGCTCGAGACTGTTCGTGATATATGCCAATGGCATGCATCAGCTCGTGCATAATCCTGCCCTCGCTGCTGAAACAATGGGCACTGTTCTCATCGGGTCTCTGCAGGGACACGATTTGCTCTCCCCCCCTGCGACCCACGTAGGACCAACAGCCCTGGGGTCCTTCTTCGGGCGGTTCGATCAGCAGGTAATCCTCCACTTCCCCATCGTATGGCACGAATCGCACACAGGTCAGCGAGTTAAATGTCTTCACTGCTTGCACTATGGCCTGCCTTTCCTGATTCGCATACCGCGGACTTATCTCGAAGGGAATCGTGCCATTGGGCCAAAGGCGTTTGGGGTGTCGCATGGGATTCACACCCAAACGAAGGGTGATGTAGGTGTACGGATCAACGGCGATGTCTCCCTGGAAGAGGCGTGGCATTGTCTCTGGATCATCGATACCCAGATCGTCGTCCCCAATATCCGGGCCATAGGGATCGTATTCATCTGCAAGGTACAGCAGATGCGGTTTAAGTAAGAAAACGGGGCAAACTACGGCGGGAACGCACCTGCCGACAGGCTGGTAAACTCGTGCTCAAAGAAATCCACTCCAGCGGGATAGTGTCGGGCCGGGATCTTGGCACTTTCACTGGCCGGTGGTGAGGATAGCACTACAATCAGTACCAACCACTGCACCACCATCGACGTGCTCAAGTGTGCACACATTTTGTACATTTATCTGGGATTTGCGTTATGCGGGGGACTTTATTTTGATTCACTGTTTTGGCCACGCCATGCCGCATCCAAACCGAACGGCTGCACACGAAATTGGTAACTGAACCCGGCTCGAAAGCCCATGGGCCAAAGCAGCTACCATCGGACTACGGTCTTGGCACTTTAATTTATGCAAAATGTGCGAAAATAAAAACTAAATAATGTTGAATGTTGGGCATCGCCACGCAATAGGCCGCTGCCGCTGCCGCGTGCAAACAAAATCCGAAATTATCGGCTGCACACATCACACATTGCACCGCGCCTCCCCTCCACACACTTTAATACACATTTAACTCTCTGATCAAACTCCGCTTAATCTCTCCCATCAAACACGACTTAAACTCTCCGATTAAGCGCGGCCTAAACCTGACTGGGCGCTCTCGTAATTTAAAGCCGAGCTACGGTGCCCAGCCAGAGCGATGGGCCACAACGCTTAATGATCAGTGGAATGGCTTAAATGAATTTCACTTTTATTTTCGGTAGAGAGTATATCAGTTTTGGTAGCAAGTTTGATCAGTTTTGGATAATAATAAGTGTGTTTATAGGTTTTTTATAAAAAAAAGGTAAAAGCAAGTTTATGAAATGTACAAATAAATTTATTAATCTTTATAAAACCATTTTAAATTGTTAAAATATATATTTAAATATTGTATATTTATATTTTCAATTATATAGTATTATTA